>ML784032.1:214054-241927 GCA_009831015.1 Picea engelmannii
TAAAATGGAGGTTTTTTGCACTCAAAGGGGTAAATGGGTAAAACAATATGGTAAAATGAATTGTAAATTTGTTTTATTTACTTTTTACCATGATAAAAGTGGGTTTTTCATGTTTATTCACTATTTTACCCTAATTTCTAATACGAAAGTGAGTAAAATGACTTGCAGGTACCCACTGCAGATGATTATGGACAAAAAACTTTTGCGATATGATGTGTTTTTGTTTATTTCCTATGGTTTCAATCTAAAAACCTCAAGTGCCTTTTATCCATTCTTGCACTTGCAAAAAAAACCTGAGAACGTGATCGAGCGTTGTTTTATCTCTTTTCCGGGCTCGATGTGGTTACACGAAAAAGGAACCCCCCTGGAGTTAAATTTAAGCTCTTTTCACGACTCCCTAAACATGAAAATATTGCCGAGTGATTTTTCTATTTTTACGCTCGTTAAAGTATTTGAAGTTACACGTCCTTCGAGCGATAGTTTAACCATTTTTCGGTCTCGTTGGACTATTGTACGAAAAAGGAACTGAGAGAGTTCTCTTTTAAGTGTTTTTCCAAACTCTATAAACCTGAAAAACCTTCGAGTTTTCTATCTCTGGACTCGTTAAACAAACATTGACTGACCCGTGATGGGACCAAACCACTCCTTCTTAGGGTTCGTTAAAAATACTCCGAGGGACTCATACGAAGGATGAGCTTATATCAACAAGCATATGTGACCCTCTTCAAGCTTGCATAAAAATAAAGAGGTACTTGCCAGAAATGGTGGGGGAAAATTTGGGAAAGGGATATGTTTCATCTTTGTGTTAATTGGCGGTAAGTGTCGCTCTTGAACATGACACCTCCTATTCATCATTTGAAACCGGTTTGGGAAATCCATTTGTCTCTCATTCGATTCAATAACAAGGTATTTCCATGTGTCGTCTTTGAGTCAATGCTGCCAAATCATTGGTCGTGTCATCCATATGTTCAAGAGCAGTCCAAACCTCTTTTGAGTCGTCCATCTGCAGTTATACTTTCATTCCGTGTCGGCCTTCCCTGTGTCCAAAGTCCAATTGTCACTTGCTCTGTTTCACTTTCAAACTCTATTACTCATTTTGTGTCACTGATGTGGGATATATCAAGGCCCTCTTGTGAAGATTCTTGTTCTGTCGACTTCAGCACATTATCCGCAATCAAGACTTAGAAATTATTTAGTACCTTGAAGCTTGCATGCGTCAATGGCAAGTTTCTCGCTTTCGACAGTGGGTTTACATCATTGGCACCTGATCGAGAGATTCTGTCGAGTGTTCGACATCAACTCATTTATTCACAGTCGATGGATTGTACTATAGTACCTTGGGAGTCATTGGCATCAATGGTGATTTCCCTCGCGCTTGTTAACGATATACATCAATGACCGGTAATCAAGTGGTTTCTACCATGTTCGACTTCGACACATGTAATCACATGGTCAGATTCGTACTTTGGGCGATGAGATTGAAGACCCTGGATATTATCTTTGTGATCCAGGTTGTGATGGAGTATGCATGATTTGCGACACATAGATCCACTGTGTATGTTTCATGGCTATGTCGTCTTGACTGAAAATTTGTCGCACAAATCCACAGTGTATTCAGGTGGCTGTGCTATATAGTAACGGCATGGATCCACAGTGTATGATTGGTGGCCATGAACTTGGTTTATGATGTCATCAGTATATGATCTGAGTATGGGAATGCCTACCTCGGAATTGATATACATGATATTCTGCTGATGCTTGGATGTTTACAGGTCTCTGATTAAATGTGCTTTTGGTTCTTGACACACACATGCAACTTACAAAGTCTATCGACTGTCACTAGTTCCGCTCTCAGACTTTGGGGGGCATTCTGTTATCCGCAAATTTGGTCATGGTGATGATGTCATGATGATATTATGATGATGGAAAATCAAGCTCTTTACCAAGAACACTTTCCTGAGAAAAGTTACAGTTGTCTTCTTCCAGAACTCACATTTTGAAACATATTCGCAGGCTACTTATATATTCTCCTGCGAGAATGCCTGATTCTCGCAGGCTACCTTAAGCTGGGGTGAAAACTTCTCGCACTGTACTCATGATTAGGGTGCGAACATGCTCTTAAAGGGGAAAAATATAAATATCTCGAACCTTCTAGAAGGGTGAGTTGGCTTTCGAATGGTTATTCAGGTGCTGGCATTCCAGATATCTTGGGATCATTCCCTATCCAAGTAACTAATCTCTCTTCTCCTATATATTGAGGAGATTTCTCATGGAAAGGGTTAAGTGAAGTAAGCATCAAGTTAACAAAAGATTGATTAGAGAATTAGTGCAAGACTGTATGGAGGACTGATGCTACAGCAACTAGAGACAACAACAAGGTCATCACAAGTAGTTGATTTTCTTCATGCATGAGCAAGTGTGTGTGTCAGAGCTAGGAACCATCGAAAGGAGACCAATGACATCAAGGCTCAAGTTGTAAGTTTCACTTTCAATTAATTCAATACAGCAATATGTCCCTTTCCCATAAAGATGATGTCACTTTATTACATAATTCCTTGATCATATGTATAGACTAGTCATTGATTAAGTTAATCTGCCTTTACTTCGATTGGTTTTTTTTGTTGTGATCTGGACGGGACGAGAGCATTGGAGCAAATCTTGGAACAACAGAGATCTAAGGAAAGCGTTCATAAGGTATGTCCATAACCCTTATCTCTTAGTTCATTCAATAGGCTAGATCTAGGGAAAGTGTATTATTCTGTCCTGTTTTGTTCTAGATACCAGGTGGATCTAGGGAGATCGGTTTGTGTCCGCACTCACGGATTTATCCTATAACAGTTTCCCACCAATCTTTGACATGGGGGATGACTTTGAGGAGCACAAAAGTAATCTTTTCTCTATTCGAGAAGTTATGGACAAAGAAATAAAATTCTATCAGATTCAACCATTTGTCTACCATATATGCATCTATCTGAACTTAAAATATAGTAATATATAAGTTTATTTGTACCTTGAAGGGGGCAGCATTTCTATTTAAGGAACATGTGTCACCTCTTGGTAGCCACCGAAGGATTTGCGCAAAACTATCCATCATATCGTTCCTATGTTGCACGAGTGCTTCCTCAAGAAACATTTTGAAGGGATCTCTTGTCCCATCATATTTCTTTTCTTATTCCATGAGAGGTCATTTGGGCATGCGAGGGATTTTTTCCTCAAGAGAAACAAGCTCAAGACCCAATTCTTTGTACCCTCACCTTGTTGGGGACATGCATTAAGAACGAAAAGGAGTAGACCTCTCTGATACCACCGATCCAGAATATATTTACAAAATGAAATGAATACATATTATTAACAAAATATGCTTAACATAGAATAACATGTATACAGTAAAATTGGTTTCTATTCAATAAGGAAATAAGCTGAAACTATACTATGCAACGAAAACAAACTTGCTAGATTGGTAGTGGCTTATCTCTGAGAAGAGATGTGACAGATGCACTCATTCATAATAATATGATTACAATTAGGCTCTGAAGGCCTTTTTACAATAAACAGGAATGTCAAAAACCCTAGACATCCAAAAAACCTAACCCTAGGAGATGAAGCACCAAAAGTCATGTGGGCCCTGTTTGGGTAAGTTAGTAGATCAACTTCACGGGGTCGTAAATTTTGCATACAATATCTATTTTAGGCGCACGATAGCAAGTTGGAAAGGTCTATCCAAGGAATACAAATTTTTCTACAATTTGTGGCGAGCCCTAAAAACGTTGTTTAGGTCCTCAAAATAGCCCCGCAAGTCAGGGACTCGAAAACTAGGGAAAAAACTGCCAAAATGGAAAACTACCAAAATGAGCCAGTTGGAATAGATGGGAGTCCACTGACATCCATCTAGATCAGTCATCATGATTTCATGCTGACATCATGACGTATTTCTAACTTTGACTTTGACTTTTTCCCTGTTTGGGAAAAAGTTGAGAACGCGATAACTTTCACATACAATGTCCATTTTTGGAAAACAATATATAGTCAGAATCGACACGAAGATCCCCACACAATGGCTTTGATTTCATATGATTCTGACAAATTTGAAATTTTTGCCTTCCTAGATCCATTTTGGGTCAACTGGCCAAGAATTTCTCTATTAGGAACTCCAAGTATTCTCAATTGTCACTATTTTTTCTCAATGTCAATAATTCCTCATGCTCACAAGCATAATTTCTTCATGGTTTTCATAAAATCCATGCGTAGAATTATGTTATAGTGATATATGGCTTCCTATCCTCTCATACATACCCCTAACATAATGATTGACGATTCTCTCACAACAACCAAAATTCATGGATTATATTTGCATGCTCACAACTCACCACATGTCTTCCTAAGAAGCCCATGTATCTCACTTTTGCTACTAACTCCAAGGTTGACATGACTTAGGATAATATGAGGTAAGGGACTTAAGCTTAGAATAAAATAATATTATTTCTCTTATTGCCCCCTTTGAGCCCCCTAAGCCCCTTTATTTCTTCTCTTGTGAAATCATATCCCCCCATATTTTTTTTCCTTGTCTATTTGCAACCTATGATGCATTTTTATTATTATCCTTCAATGTAAAATATTTACATATTGCATCGCCTGGATCTTGACCATTCATCGTATACACAAATATACATTGTTATTTCAAGAATCAAAATTTGGGTGTTCCAGAGAATGTGCAAGGGAAAGAGGATGATCTAGGTGGATATTTGTGGCCACCCATCTATTCCAACTAGCTCCTCTTGTTAGTTTTTAGTTCAACACATTATTTTGTACTTCTTTGTATTTGTGGGTTCTACACTTCTGAGGCTGTTTGAATCCCTACACATCTTCCTGGTGGATACTTGTGGCCTCTCACCTAATCCAACTGGCTTATTTTGTATGTTTTCATGTCAGCACATCTTGATGTACTTCCATGGCTGTTTTGGAGCCCTAAATAGTGTTTTTTTGGATCACCACATTCAAATTGTAGACAGAGTCAGAGTTTGATGGTGTAATGTGTATTTCTATAAAATACCTTTCCAACGGGATATCATGTGCCTAAAATGGAAGTCATATGAAAATTTTATGACCCCAGGAAGTTGAGGTACCAACTTACCCATAGGGGCCCACATGACTTTTTGGGTTTCACCTCCTAAGGTTAGGTTTTTGGATGTCTAGGGTTTTGGAATTCATGAGTAATATCAAAAATGCCTTTGAAGCCTCATTGTAATCATTCTTTGCAGAAAAATGCACGTAGAAGCCACATCTCTTGTCAGAGATAACTACCACCATTCAAGCAAGTGTTTTAGTCCTGCAGTTTTACAGTTTCAATCTATTTCATGTATTCAATAGAAGATATTGTTCATTGGATATATGTGTTGTTATTCATATCTATGTGTTTATTGTATTCAGTATATTAATCAGTTCATTTCGCTCCTAAATACGAATAAGAGGAGGATAAGATGAAATCGGGACACCATGGGGAGAAATTGAACAAGAAGTTTAAAATGGAAAATTTGAATTCAATATAACCCAACTAGTTTAGAGATATTTCCCTATTGATTTTGTCTCCCCTTTTACTTTTGAATTCTCCCATATTGTTTCATTGGCCATACTAAGTGGGGTACCTAGTACACCCAATACTAGCACCTCTCATACTATCGCCAGAAGCCATCATGGTTGAACATTATTTATCCCTAGACCATTATGACCTCTAGAGATAATGAGGTAAAAAAAGGATGCATTGATTAACTTGAGTTGTTTAGAGGTAATTTCCCAATCCCATTTTTTCTTGATTTATAATGATGAGACTGGATAGTCTAACATGACTACCCTAAATCCTCTTGTGAAGACACTATATTTAGAAATGGGGCCCTAGGACTAGAAAACTATATTTAAAAATGGGGCCCTAGGACTAGAAAACTACTCAATTCACATTTGATACAACTGAATTATCCCCTAAAGATAACATTTCAATGGAAAATAACTCTAGTAGTGTAGTACATAACAAGTATGTAAGGGCTATTCATTCCAACAAAACCTTCAAGTAGAAGTATGACATTATATCTACCTAGTATCATTTCTTGAATGTTACAACAAAGGCCCTTAAGGTGCAAAAGAAGAAACTAAAATATAGAATAGCCTCCCTAGGGAGTGACTCATATGTAGTCATTGAAGCTATATCCCTTATCAAAGAGAAAGATGCAAGAATTAAGGCTCCAGAGAGAAACTAGACTACCCCTATCTTCCTTTTGAAATAACACATAGTTGAGGAGAAACAACAATTAACTGAGAAAATTATTTTCCTTATAATAAAAACTTCCATCCTCAATTCAAAGGGATGCACTATGGAGAAACTAATAATATATCTAGACAATGAACATAGAAAAGTGATATATTTTTCCTAACAATGGATGAGGAAAATGCAAGAATAAAAAAAATACAATTTGAATTCGTGCAGAAGAAGTTAAAAGTAACCGCTACTTCTAGTTCTTTGATTTAAGAGATAGAAGAATACAATTATACAGAGCTATAGTATAGGTTTGAGAAACTCCTAAATGAAGTTGAGGAGTGAAAAATAAAGCACCAAGATAGCTTGCTTGCAACCACTAGTTCCCAAAAGCTAGTTGAAAAGGGGAAACAAGACTTGCAGAAGCAAGGGTAGAAACTTGAAGAGACTTAGAAGAATTGGCATGAGGAAAAGAAGAATGTAGTAATACTAGTATAAAAAGAGATACATGAAAAACAAGGCATGGAGAGACCTTTGCAGAGGGGGTATGACATTGACAAAATTAGAGACCAAATGCAATATTACCTAGAATTTAATGGACTTTACAAACATGTGAGGAAATACCTAGATTGTAGATTTTAACCTTGTACAATATTTTATTGAAAAAATGTTTTCAATAAAAGAACATAAAAGATACAATGGAAAATACACACATTACACAGAGATGCTTCCCTTGGAAACCAAAAACAGGAAAACCAACATATTCTATATTCATTCATAGTGATACATTATTTACAATACGATATACATATAGGATACAGTGGAATACGAAACCCTAACCCAATGACATGGATTATTCAACAACCCTAATTCCTTAATCGAAAATAGATAACCATCGGGAAAAATCATGTGCCAAAAAACCTCCCAACAATGGACACGTAAATCAAGGTGACATGAAAAATGAGACAAAAATGCAACACATTTCCCTACAACTTTTTTTTTATCGGGGCACTGCCCCCAAACCCCGGTGCAACATAGAAAACGCTAAAGCTAATCGTGCAAAGAATATAAAACATACCCAACATTCTCCCACTTGTTGTTTTCTTTGCATACATGGGGTTACAGGGTTACATAGTAAACAATTCAGAGAAACAACTCCCATGGATCCTCTATGTCTTGTTGTACTAACCCATTATCTGAACACAATATTTGTAACCATACTACTTCCTTACTTGCACAACTGGATGCCATGTATTCAACTTCTGTAGTTTAAAGTGCCACTACATCATGTCTTTTACTCATCCAACTAATTTATCCTCCAAATAGGTTAAACACATACCCTCTTGTAGATATCCTATGATCCAGATCTCTAGCCCAGTCTGCATCAACAAAGCCATGTATATCCAACACTCTGTCCAATCCCGGTCTTCCTTGGTAGCACAATCCATATCTAGCAGTGCCACATAAATACCTGAAAACCATTTTTTACTATTGTCCAATGCTCCTTCCCTGGTTTTGAAATATACCTGCTCAAAAATACCACTACATGTGAAATGTATGGTCTAGTACAGACCATTGCATATATCAAACTGCCAACTACAATTGCATTTGGAACATGAGAAATGTCCTCCTCCTCTTCTTGTGTCTTGGGACATTGATCCACATATAACTTTACACCAACAGGAATAGGGACCTTGACCGATTTACATTCCTACATACTAAACCTCTGCAATATTATCTCGGCATATTTTTCTTTATTTAACCAGAGTTTCCTCTTTTTCTGATCTCCTTCAATTTCCATTCCCAAAATGAAATTTGAAGCACCGAGATCCTTCATGTAAAATTTAGAGAACAAATAAGTTTTTGCATCCTCGATAATCTCCTTGTTTTTTCCTATCGGCAACATGTCATCCACATACAAGACCAAATAAATCAAATGATCACCAATTAATTTAAAATACACACAATGATCCTCTTTTCTTATTGTGAAGCCAAGTCCCAACATATAAGTATCAAAGTTTTGATACCACATCCTTGGTGATTGTTTTAAACCATACAAGGATCTTTTCATCTTGCATACTAGCTCCTTCTTTCCCTTCACAACAAATCCTTCCGGATGCTTCATATAGATTTCTTCTTCTAGATCCCCATGTAGGAATGTTTTATTCACATCCATCTGTTTTATTTCAAAATCAAATGCAGAAACAACATATAATAGAAATATTATAGAAGTTAACTTGGCAACATGAGAAAAAATCTCACCAAAATCAATTCCTTCAACCTAGCAATAACCCTTTGTTACTAACCGAGCTTTGTATTTATCCACTTTTCCTTCTGCATTCAATTTATTTTTAAATACCCATTTGTTTCCAATGGGATTTCTTCCAGTCAACAACTCCACTAGATCCCAAGACTCATTCTTATCCAAGGATTCCATTTATTCATCCATGGCCTTTTTCCAGAGATTTCCATCCTCTGAATCCACTGCCTCCCTGACAGTTCTAGGATCATCATTAGTGATAGACAAAGAAAATTTTGAATGGAAATTAGATGGATTATACCTTTCTGATAGACTTCTTTCTTGAAACGAACTCCTCAATACTGGAGTATGAGGATATTCTTCTTCTGATTCTTGTTCTTCAGTAGAGTATGATTAATCATCCTTTAAATCAAACTCTATTTTCTTTGATTCTTCCTTATTTGGTAGGACTTCTTGTTTAACAACATCCTTCATTTCTGTAAATACCACATCTTGGCTATACACTACTTTCTTAGTTTCTGGGTTCCAAAGCTTATAACCTTTGAGACCATCTTTATACCCAATAAAGATACAATTTCAAGCATTCTTATCTAGCTTACTCTTGTTTTCCTTTGGAACATGAACATAGGCATCACAACCAAATACATTGAGATATGTGAGAAAAGGTTTCTTACCAATCCATACCTCTTGTGGAGTCTTTTCATCCAACGCTGATGAGGGTGATTTGTTGACCATGTAACATGCAATACCCATGGCCTATTCCCATAATTATTTCCCTAACCCGACACCACTGAGCATGCACTTATTTTTTCCATCAATGTCATGTTCATCCTTTTTGAAACTCCAGTCTATTGAGGTGTACATGGAGTAGTCTTATTCCTTGATATACCACACTTCTTACATAATTCCTCAAATTCATTCCCGCAAATCTATCTGCCATTATTTGTCCTCAACACCTTAATTCTTTTCTCTATTTGATTATCAACAAGAGCATTAAACTCTTTAAACCTATCAAATACTTCATATTTCTTCCTAAGAAAATATATCCAATTATTCATTGAGAATTCATCTATAAATCAAACATAGTACATAGGTTTTCCCAATGATGGAACCAACACAGGTCCAAACACATCACTGTGAACTAGCTGTAAACTTCCTTCTTCCCTCATTGCACCAGAGGGGAATCTTACTCGATTTTGCTTCCTATATACACAATGTTCACAGAAATCAAAATCCAAAGAGAATTTATACATACCTCCAACCATACCTTTACCATGTAGTAGTCGAAGACCCTTCTCTCCGATATGCCCTAATCTTTGATGCCACATCATAACCTTTTATCTAGAGGTTGTAGGATTTTTTTTCCTTCAACTCCAATATTAGGAACAATGAAACTATTACACCCATCACCAATAGTTCTTCCTTTCATCTTATACAGAGTTCCAAACTGAACTCCCTTCAGCAACACCATTGCTCCTCAAACCATCCTGTAGGTTTCCTTTTCAAATATTGTTCTTACCCCTACATCATCCATTTTTCTTACAAAAATAAAAAAAAATTCCAATCCTGGGATGCGAAAAATACCAAGTAGTGTTCTAATCCTTCCATCTATGAGCCTCAACTTGACTTTTCCTTGTCCTATGATTCTAGTTGTCGAGTCATCACCTAGGAAAACATTACCTCCATCATACCTTTGATATTCATAGAACCACTCCTTATGAGGAGTCATATGAAGTGATGAAACTGAGTCAACCAACCATGCCTCATGATCTGCATGTGTTCTTGAAGAATCCAAGTACACATCACCTCCTTCTTCCTTGGAGGTCTTTTATTCTATAGAAGGAGCTTCCTCAGATCCCTTCTTTTTCTCAACTTTGGATCTACATTGCTTCTTGTAGTGACTTTATTTTCCACATCTCCAACATACCTTTACAAACTTTCTAGGAGATTTAGATTTACCCTTAGACTTAGATCTCCCACTTGAGGACTTAGATTTATTTCTTTCCTGGGAGCATCATCTTGAAAATAATGCATTTGTGCTCTGTCCTTCCATGTTCTTTTGTCTCATATCCTCTGACAACAAGGATGATACCACTTCATCAAACTTCAATGTAGTTGTATTACTACATATGGACACAACCACACTATCCCACGAGTTTGGTAAAAAGCACAGTAAACTTATACACTTACATTCATCTAAATATTTAATCTCAAAAGATACAAACTGACTTACCACATTATTGAAGGTATTCAAATGCTTTTCCACCGAGCCTCTATATCTCATCCTCATGTTATATAACTTCTTTCTCAATAATATTTTATTTACTAGGGACTTAGATTGATACAACTTCCCCAACTTATCCCATAAATCCTTGGCATTAGCTTCCTTTGACACATTCAGTAATACCAAATATGAGAGACATAGTCAGATTATGCGCTTCTCCTTTCGATCCAAATTTTTCTAGTCATTTTCTGAAGTTCCTGTAGGTGCAGTACTTGGATCCACCGTGATCCACTGATCTCTATCCACCAACAGATCTTTCATCTTGAGCTTCCACAACTTAAAAATTTTCCCATTAAACTTTTCGATCTCCATTTTCGAACTGCTCACCATTTATTTTCACCTGATAAATCAATACCACAGATATCCCAATATAACAAGGCTTATCACAGTCTCGAGCCAAACCATTGACCACAACGGTGTCCCCATGAAGCCAACAGAGCTATGATACCAAATGTAGATTTTTCAATAAAAGAACAGAAAAGATACAATGGAAAATACACACATTACTAAAAGATTTTCCCTTGGAAACCCAAACCGAGAAAACCAACATATTCTATATTCATTCATAGTGATACATTGTTTACAATACAATATACATATAGGATCCAACAACATCCAAAACCCTAACCCAATGACATGTATTAGTCAACAACCCTAATTCCTTAATTGGAAATAGAAAACCATTGAAAAAAACCATGTGCCAAAAAATCTTCCAACAATGGACATGTAAATTGAGGTGACATGGAAAATGAGGAAAAATGTGACACATTTCTCGAGGAAAAAATATTTCGGGGGTGCTTCGCCCAAAACCCCGCACAGGGGGGCCTAAAGGCCCCCCTGTATGCCCAACGCAACCTATCAGACACTAGAGCTAATTGTGCAAAGAATATAACACATACCCAACATAGATGATACAAGAGAGAAGATCGAGAACAAGGCCAAGGTGATAGAGACCATAGATAATGTCCTAGATCGTATCTCAGCTCAAGCACTAAATTTATTGGTGGTTGGGGATTAAACATTTATTTCAATGGACATTGATACCTATACCAAAAAATTCAAGAGATGGAATATCATTGATAAAAATCCCTCAACAACAGAGGATCCCATCAATACATTTATGGCTAACATGAGAACCATGATTACACATGGCCTTACATGTCCATTGGATGATTAGCTGAGACTCCACTCACCAAAAAACTACAAGGGGTTGATAAAAGCAGTTGTAGTTGGACTAACACATGTAGAAAAAATAGGGGCCATTCCTTCACCCCATGATGTATATGGTTACCTATAGCCATAAATTACCACATGGACCCTTAGTGCATTTCTTATCCACTCCTCAAGCCCAATTAATTATATAAATAAAATAGAGTTGGACAAGTATTTTAAAATATTAAGGGGTGGTAAAATAGTCAATGTTAATGGATGGTGACTGCTCAGTGTTGTATATGATTTCATCACAAAAGACTCCCAAAGCGGCACACCTCAGGGAATTCCCCCTCTTTCTTGCATGCCACCTGGTCATCAACTACCTTCTCAACCTATTACAATAGTGGCTTCATATTAGGTAGGGACACCTTGCCAAATTGAAAGAAGAAGTAGTGCCAGAAAAGGGGAGCAACTGAAATAATAAGAAACCAGTTCTTGTTAGAATTCACACATATGCCCTTAAATTTGTGGGATTGAGGAGGATTGGAATCCCTTAAGAAATTATCAATCCATAGGAAATGTGAATAAAGTATCAATATTTATAGGCTTATTAGAGTCTATAAAAGTATCCCTTGGTAATGGAATAAAGCATTGGGAATATTGACACCACTAGGATACTGGTTTTTTGAGAGAGTAAATCCCTACTAGTTTTTCATTCCCTTACCCCATGTTGGATGATCAACCTCATTTCCCTTATATATCCTTTTATCATGATTATTTTCTTTTATGTAAGAGTCATTGTAAGATCCATATTTTGGGAAGAAGTAATAAAGGGCCTAGGACTAAGATTTCATAGTCCCCATTTTTTGTTTTCATTATAATTCAAGTAATTGTTGAAATTATTTGTGTAATCAAGACCTAGGCACATTTCCATTAGTGAAATAATGAAATTCAAGACACTTATTCATGTTTTCTTCCAATTTCTATTTTAAATGTTGTGTTGAATGAATCAATGGACCTATGCTTTCCTTTCCCATTTGATTTTCAATGTTAAATGAACTTGATAAATAAAAAAGTAGTAACTTCCTTCTTCTTATGACGCATGCACATATTATAAGAACTATTATTGTAAATATGAAGTCATCATTAAGGCTTCCTTTTGCATTGGGTTAATGAACACTAATTCCAATTGTCTCTAACTATTTTTCCCTTTTGTCCATTTATAATACAAAATTAATCATCCCTAGTTGTAGGGATTGTTTTCCTAGACCATTTTCCTCTGCAATAAATCTAGTCAAATATTAATTGGAAAAATATGTACTAGGGTAAAAAACTAGCACAAATAAATTTCTTATAGGTGAGAATATTGTTGGAATTTTTTTCCACACTTGTGCATGTCATTCTTAAAACTGGGAAGTTTATACCCAAGGTTCGTCCAAAGTTAACCAACAAAAATCATAGAGCATTAGCATATCAATCCTCAACCATGGATGAGGAAGGTCTCACCCGAGACCTAGAGGGGATCACATATTCCATAAGGTCTTGTGTCAGGAATGAAGTACTAAATAAACCAGGATCCATCCAAGATGGCATTCATACATTCCATATACTAAGACTTATTGTGCTAGTAATTAAAAAAATACGCACACATATCCAAATAACACATGATAGAGACAAAATAGATCAGAACTGCCAAAATGTTTTCCTTCCATTCCATAACACACAATATACATTAAAGAAACTATATCAAACAACAACAAATCTTCATAGATTCTTTAGATAGTTCCACATAAATACAACACACTATGCAAGGTGCATCCTTTTAGATATCATATATATGACGTAATCAGATTTATATTTATAAGAATTATAACATTACAAAGGCTTAGAGTGATCACGCCCACTATGACTGATTGAATCCTCCATGAAAGTGTCTAACTCCTTCATCATCTAATCATCTAACTCCATTTTTGATGTCATAGCTTCCTTTTATAGCTTTCTCTTCTTGAGAGCTTTGTCTCTTTCAGCTCTGCTACACTCGATCTATTGACAAACTACCTCACACGCTTCTATCCCTTTTCTATAGTCCATGCAGCCTTATGGAATCAGGGAAATCTTAACTACCTCGCTAGCTCATCTTTTTCCAGTTCCACGTTCCCTTGTGCTGCTGGTAGTAATCATGTGAGAATATTTCCCGATGATTCCTTTCTTAATTCCAATGTGTGTCTTCTTGATTTACGGAGAACATCAAAATTGGGACTGACATGCATTTGATAAGCCTTGGAATTGGCACTCATCCTAAAATCTCAGTCTGACACGCACTTATTTCCCTTCTCTACACATTTGTCTTTAGTGCATGCAAAACTGGAATTGGCACATGTCAAACTTGGATTGAGCACGCACAACTTTGTTTGTTCATGCACGTGAAATGAACCCAAAACTTTGTGTGCCAAAAGGTCCCCACCACTATTGCTTGGCTCATCCTTGAGCCAACAACTTCATGGAACTACCATTGTGACAGACGATCCCACTATGTCCAAAATGAGTGCAGTCAATTAGAGGGAGAATGCTTGCTTGTCTAAGGGGTTGGGCCCACTCTTGGGTTAGCACTAATGAATTACCGTCGACACGTTGAATTGTACATGTATAATGGTGGAAGGCCAAGGTGGGGAACTATTCTAGGTCACGAATATCATGATCAATGAATTGGGCATCTTGCACTCTTCCTATCCACGAACCTGTGAAACTCACATGCCGAGGAAATATTGGCTTTGTTTCCTGTCGTTCTTCAACATTTTTGGATCTATTCTATCCTTGTGGTCTTCTTAATAAAACCATGGGAGTTATTTCAATGAGGTTCTATGGAAAGCTAAGGGATTCCATTACTTATCAGGGGTTTGGGGGCAGTGCCCCTGAAGAGTTTTTTTTTGGAAAATTGCCTTGTAAAATATTGTAATTTCATAGTCAATCTGGACTGTTCATTATAAGGTCACATATATGACAATAGAAGTTATGTTATAGTTTTTTTCCCTAGAAGGAAACCCTCTTTTATGAGGGAATTGTATTGCGGTTGTTTGTGTGTGTGAATATTGTATTCTAAGAGAGGAGATTGTGAGAGAAAGAAGAGGAAGTTACAATGGGTATACTATAGGTTGTATCCCTTCATTTATTGGATAATAATAAAGGAAGGACCTGGAAATTTCCTTGGTGGACATAGCCCACACTGGGTGAGTCACGTATATTTGTGTCTCTATTGTTTTGTGTATCTTCTATTTTTTTATTTCCGCATTTGTTTTATTTTATTGCTCCATGATCATGTTTTTATAAAAATGTCCATCCACTTTTGCTACTATTATGCCCCATGTACTGCAATTGTGGAACATTTTATAGAGTCCAATAAGGGTTAGCTCTGAGTTGGAGAGCATTGAGTTAGAAAATGGAAAGTTACCAAGAGGTACTGTGAAACAACTAGGAGGTGTACAATGCATTAATAACTTAGAGTGTTGTTAGGAAACCATCGGTTTTATCCAAGTCATTCACATTTATAGTATCCCATCAGTCCTATCAAGATATAAATGGTCGTAATTTGTTTGAGACACCTTCACCCGTGTTGGTGATCCAAAGAACATATCAATCCGTTTACATTGATGGAGGATGATTACTGTATATATTTACAAATGAGAGAAATCTAGGGGGGATCACAGCCTTTACTATTGATAATTGTATTAATGGTTTTTTCTGCATGTACCGACTAATGGACATGTCATTGTCATACTCATAATAAGCCCAATACTATAGATCCTTAATTAGGATAGAGACATCTCCGTACATGCACAAATGTGACTCGTCAGACACATAATGCATGTTTCCTCCACACTTTGACGTGGGTTGCCTTATGTTAAATACTCTTAGGAACCCTGATGGGATGAAGAGCCACTTCACCCAAATCCATCCTACCCATTTCTTCCACTAAGTATCCTTGACCATGTGATACTTATGGTTTTCATCTATTTTCTCAATGGGGTTAGTTGTGATGGGATGAATTGATTTTTTTTCATATTGCATGTACTTTGTAGCAATATTCCTATCCTTCATTGGTTCCTTCGTTACATGTGCCATGGAAACCCTAGGTTCCAAGGGAGTAGGCTTCTTCTGGATTATCCCATGAGGGGATTTCATGTATATGTGGTGTCTCCATTGTCGATGAATGACTATCCACCTCCATTCGCAATAACATACAATGATGGATATCCATATTGGGTCGGAAACTTTAATGCATAGATTCTTCAATAGATTCCCATTCATGATATGGTTCTCAATGTGAAACCCATCACCATGCAGGAATTCTTGTGAGGATTGAATCAAGAGAACAAGCCCTATTATGTTCAGGAATGTGTTGTATCTAGGTAAAAATTGTGTCCTATGGTTCTGACCCATTGTAGTGGTAGGACCCAAACTCTTGCTCATGCTCTTTGATGAATATATGTGCACACCTTCTTGTTGACACTTCATATAGTTTGTGTTTCCATCTTTCCATAGAATCATTAGTGTCTGTGTCATAAGATTTGACACTGCACTAACTAAACTCTCCATCCATGGTGGGGTTGATGTAATCCTCCTTGCGCCCCATGATTTACAGATGTTTTCAATGATCGATATCCATGCATCCTCATCCACTAGATCATTGTATATGTCTCCTCCATGTGGATCCAGTGGTGTGACTACCTGCAGGGTGTTTGTTTTAAATGATATCTTCCTTTTCTTCAAATTCAACATTGCATTATTATCAAAGGCCCAATAAATGCCAACTAATGCAAGATATGGATAATATTCATCCAAAATTTCTATGACCTCAAATTCAACCTTTGTTTTTAATCCTTCTATATTCACTTCCACTTGCTCCAGTTGGCCTATTGGGTAGATATTGTATTGATTTTCCAACTACAGCTGGATGGGAGAGAAAACTAATTTTGGTTTACCCATCACCTCCCAATATGTTTTTGGAAAAATATTCACATTGGAACCCAAATCCAACATGACTCCATCCATGTCATAGCCACCAAGCTCTTTTGTTATCTGAAACTCTCGGATAGTGCACTTTTACTTGTCGACCTGGAACACATCTCTTTCTGAAAGAGGAGTTGATATGGTTTTCTCCACTCCTTGGTCCCTCATACATGTAGCTAACATTTTTATTAACTTACTTGCAACCTTTGGATCATTCAATATTCACAAACAACAATGCAAGAAATAACTTACTTGGTCTTCAGTTTCTTCCTCATGATGCAATACATGCAAGGATTTTGCGCATGTAGCACATTGTAATTCATCCATGAGTTGTTCTTCATGTGTTTTCTGATTAGCGTGTCACAACTTGTTTTTTTTTCAAGATTCCTCCAATGACCATTGTGTTGCACACTCCATTTCTTCACTCACACAAGATTCCTTCAAATATTATTATGTCGCATGTTGCAATTGCACGAGCCTATTTTAATGACCTATGCATCTCCCGTTGTACCTCTTCACAGATATGATCCTCCTCTAATGAACTTTGTGTCACCCTTTGTACTTATTCTCGGAAACCAGCCTCCTTAAGTGACATATGAGTCATGCACTACAAATCCTTGTGTTCCCTTTTGTAACATCCCCGACCACCCAAGCTGGGCCATGCTACTCCAGAAAATGATTTCATTCTTTGATACCATACTGTAACATACCCATCATCCAACTGAGCTATGCCACATAAATTTTTCGAACTGCATGCAATTAAAACATATACACACAGAACTCTTGCGTAACTTTATATATAAAACATAAACAGACAAATACATTTTTTAAATGCATATATTCATACTAAAATAACAATAAACATATATATGCAGCATATACAGGAAATACCCATAAATATAGATATAGTTATAACCACACATAGGATAAACCCATAAAAATAAATAGGTAAATAATAATGGAACATGTAATTTTATCACACAATTGACACTTATCTTGGTAAGAATATCACCAACTTCATGTAGACCTTCGATGAACCTCCCAACCTTAGACCACACTGCTCATCACTCTCAGCAGTGGGTCACCCCCAAGATGGGACTAAACTCCACCCAGGTAAAGGGATTCCTAACTAGGCTGACTATCTCAGACAAAAGGAAAGACTTCATCACAAGTTCCAACTCAAACTAACAGCCTACAGTGCCTCATTCCCCATGTTCATTTCCCACCCCAGGAAGTGTGCCACTTCTCTGCTCAACAATCCTTCAGCTTCCCCATTTCCTTTCTGGGCTTCAACAACAGGCTAGACAGGAAGTCTCAGAGCACTGTAGTTTAACACCTTCGAAAATAAATTCCTAGAAATTCTCTCACCTTGAGAGATTGCTCACGGGCCTGACAACCCACCTCTTCAATATCCCATCAGACTGACAACCCGCTTCTTCAATCCATCTCCCAAGCTAACTAGGTACACAAACAAGTATGGGTACAGATACAGGTTCAGGTACAGTGACCGAAAGGTACAGAGGAAAACTTTCCGAGTGAGTGAATGATCATGGAATGATTGAATGGATGACTGAATGCCCGAAAATGAACTAAGTCCAAACTATATGTATGCATATCCCCAACTTGACACTTGTCATGTTGGGAGATACTTTGTCCCACTTTTCCCCATCCTTAGAACTTAGGATAAAATAATTGTCCATACTTTATACTTTAAGGAATATTAATATAATATTCATTTTTGGCTTAAGATCCCTAGATTAGCCCCTTTTCCTTAACTTTTATCCCCCCCCCTTTCTCTAACTGGTGGAGTTTAGTCCCCCATACTCTTTATCGTGGTCGGTTTGCGCGCAATGATGTATTTTATAGTAATGCTGAGATATATACAAAAATATGCTCACTGGCCTTTAACATCTAGGCTCTCTGGCCTAATCATCACAAAATTAGCTCACCAGCCTATAAAATACACCATATACACAAAGGCTCCCTGGCCTCAAAATTGTGTGTACTTAAGTTGTTGTGTGTAGTATCCTAGAATGTGCACACTTCATCATTTTACTGTGTAGTACATGTGCGCACTATGTCATGAAAGGTGCGTACAAAAATGATATCAAATAGCTCACCAGCTTAAGTACATTTGCATTTACATTTACAATTGAGTTCGACCTAGGGATATTACAATCCCCTCCCCTTATTTTATCCATCTTAGGGATAGTCTTTCCATTTTGATGGTTTATCCATCACATACATCCTCAACATATCCTCAATCACTTGATTCACCCTCTCTGTTTGACCATCTGATTATGGATGATAAGTTGTGCTAAAATTCAAATTTGTTCCAAATCCATTAAATAATCCTTTCCAAAAATTTGAGGTAAATTTTGGATCTCTTTCAGACACAATTGTCTTAGGTATACCATGTAATCGAGCAATTTCTCTCATATAAATATCATCAATGTTGGTTTCCTTGTGAGTGAGCTTAACTAGAATAAAATGGGCAAATTTAGTAAGCTTATCCAACACTACCATGATATAATCATGTTGCTTGTTTGTTTTGGGAATTTTGGTGATGAAATCCATTGTTACAACTTCCCATTTCCACTCAGGAATGGGTAATGGTTGTAGCAAACCAAATGGGTGTCTATTCTCAGTTTTTACCTTTTTACATTCCAAACATTTGGCAATAAAATGAACTTCTTTCTTCATTCTTGGCCAATAATATTGGCTCTTGACAGCTGCAATAGTTTTCTAATACCCTGGGTGCCCAACATAAGGTACATTATTCATTTCTCTCAATATCATATTTATCAATTCATGAGAATTTGGTACATAAATTCTGCCCCTGTACTTCAAAATTTCATCATTATCTAGCTTATATTCTTCAATTTTCTATTGTAAATTACCTTGTTGTAATTTCGCCACTGATTCCTTATATTGAAAATCTAATTTTGCAGCCTCCAAAATTATGTCTTTCAAATCTGATCGGTACATGCTAATGGATGAAGCATGCAATTCATGCACTCTTCTGCTGAGTGCATCATCCACTTTGTTCTCTTTCCCCTTGATATGATTTATATCAAAGTCATATTCACTTAGAAATTCTAACCATCTGCCTAGCATTTAGAGTTGGTTGATCAAATAAATATTTCAGACCATTATGGTCTGCCCTTAGCTCAAACCTTTTCCCCATGAGGTAGTGTCTCCATTTCCTCAAGGCATGCACTATGGCTGCCAACTCGAAATATGAGTGACATAGTGTCTTTCATGCTCCTTCAACTTCCTTGATTCATAACATATAACAAACCCATTTTTTACTGAGGACTCCACCAAGTCCTTCTTTACATGTATCTATGCATACAATGAAGTCTTCATTTGGGTCTGCAATCCTTAGTATTGGGGCACTTGTTAATAATTGTTTTAAGTGTTGGAAACTCTTTTCAAAATCCAATGTCCACTGAAACCTCACACCCTTATTTTGCAAGGAAGTGATTGGGTGTGAAATCTTTGAGAATCCTTCAATAAATCTCCTATATTATCTTGCAAGGCCCATGAATGATCTAACCTCTCTCACATTCTTTAGCACTGACCATTCTCTAATGGCTTCTATCTTCTTAGGATCCATTTATATCCCATCTTTTGAAATGATATGTCCCAAATAATGAATTTCCTTCTCATAAAATGAGCACTTGCTCAATTTGGAATAAAAATGATGCTCCCTTAATACTTGCAACACCATCCTCAAATGATGTTCATGCTCTTCTTTTGACTTGGAATATACAAGGATGTCATCCAAAACAACAATGACAAACTTGTCTAAATATTCTCAGAAAACACCATTCATTAAGCACATGAAAATAGCTGGTGCATTTGACAACCCAAATGGCACCACTGTGAACTCATAATGACCATACCATGTCTTGAAGGTGGTCTTGCTAATATATTCTTCTTTAATCCTTACATGATGGTATCCTGACCTGAGATCTATCTTTGAAAATATCTTTGCATCCTTCAATTTATCAAAGAGGTCATCAATCCTTGGAAAATGATATTTATTCTTCACAGTCACTTTATTCAACTATCTGAAATCAATGCACAATATTAATGTTTGATCTTTCTTCTTCATGAACAAGACTGGGGCACCCCAAGGTGACACAATTGGGCGTATATACCCCTTCTTCAGAATTTCTTCAAGCTGCATTTCCAACTCCTTCAACTCTGGTGTACTCATTTTGTAAGAAGTCTTTGACATTGGATCTACTCCAGGAATTAAATTTATAGAGAAATCAATATCTCTCTTTGGGGGTAGTCCTGGTACCTCCTTGAACACATATTCAAAATCTTCCATGACTTCATGATCTTCCAAATTTGGCACCTTATCTTTAGGTGTCTCTTCCATATGAGATGCAAATATTTGAAACCCTTTTCTGTAACATTTCTTTAGCCACAATGCTCAAATTTCTCTGATTGTTACTACCATGGGAATTGCCTGCACTTTCCTTAGGTTCCCTTCCTCATCCAAGCAAGTAAATGCCTTGTTATGACAATCTAGGATAACATGATGTTGGTCCAACCAATCCATCCCAATTATATAATCATAGGAACCTAAAGGCAAGATGTTCAAATCTTCCCTAGTGTTCAGTCCATTCATGTCCATAAGACATGACTTAACCGTTTCATTAACTTTTCTTTTCGCTCCGGTAACCAACTGCACCAACCAAGATTTTCCATGCTTGCTTCTTGGAAAATGAAAACTTTCCACCATATTAGGATCTATATAACTATGAATAGCTCATGAATCACTTAAAATAGCAATGGTTTGGTCGTTGATCATACCTTCCACTTCAATCACATGTGACAGATACTTTGTTTTCTTGTTGTCCAGGGATGCATAAATCCTTGGTACTTTTCTGCCCATGTCCTCCACTGTTTCAACTTGATGTACATTATGGACAATCCTCACTTTTTCACCTCTATGAGTACAGTATTTGAACATATGATATCCTTTACAACCCCAACATTCAATAGGTGGCTTCCTTGGCCTTTGACCCCTTGTCTCAATCGTTCTTGGTTATCTAGAAGTTGGATTTCCCTGAGGATTATTTCTGAAGAATGGTGGCTTAGTTACCTTCTTCCTTTGATCCATCTTGAATTTCTTTTTGTCTTCCCAAATTTTTTGGAAAGTTGGCCTTGATTTTTGATGATCATATAGGCCTTTAGCTCACCTTATGGTCTCCTCCAATGTCTTAGGATCATCATATTGTATTTTTTCACTGGTGAATGATGGAAATCCACTCAAATACCTTTGAATGTTAGCTGTCTCATCCTTGATGAAATAAACATACTTCATCAGTTCTAAAAACCTTCTTTCATATTCATCTATGCTCATACTCCCAAGCTTGAGTTCAAAGAACTCTTTCATTTTCTTGTCATAGTATCTCTTAGTCAATTATTTCTTCTCAAAATACTTCTTGAATTCCCTCCAAGTAACACTTTTCTCTTTAATGTGTTGCACCTGCACAAGTTGATCCCACCACATGGATGCATTGCCCTTGAGTTTATAGATGGAAATTCTTCCTTCTGCATGAGATGAATAATTATGCAATTGAAAATACTTTCTCATGCCCAACAACCATGTCTCTACATATTCATCCTTCTTGTTCTCATCATCAAATATAGGAGGTTTTATTTTGTTCATTTCTCCACGTAGCTCATCCAAGCCAGACCTCTTATACTTGAGATGATGTGTGCCCTCTTATTGGAATGCCTCGAGGAGTGATGGTGATGTCTGCTAACACTTCTTGTTCTTCTTTTCTCATCGGGAGACCTGTGACTTCCTGATTTGTTTGATCCACTCTCCTTATCCAATTTATTTTCTATTCTTTTCAAGCTCTGCATTAACTTCATTTTGAAGTCCTCTTGCTTCTCCTTGTATCTCATAGGCCTTTCATTATCATCTTTATGGCTTTGGACATCCTTCTGCAAAATTTTAATGGTCTCTACCATATTCATGTTTTCATCCCTTCCTTCTCCATGTCCATTGAATTTTGTTCCTTCAATGCCCAAATGGACATCCATCCCTATGATCTCACCTTCCTATATGTAAGTCCCATGTGAATCTTCCATTCCTCTAGACTCTATTTTGATCCTAATCTGACCTATTTTTTGTTAATTCTGCAAAATGTTCATCCAACAAAACTTTGTCAGGTTAACTGACTCAACAATTTCATGAAAAATATGAACCATTTGGGTTCAATAATATATCAAAATTATTTCTTTTGATTTCTTGAAAAATTGAATGAACGGATCAATTTTCTAGGTAAATATTTATATTCTACGTTCCAACACCTTTCCAATGCCTGCTCCCATGTTCAATTCTGAGTCTTGAGCAAAACGTTATGGTTATTTCAAAATTGCCCATTAATTTTTTTCTTCACTTCAACTTGTCGCAACTCTGCGTTGAAATTATGCATTTCCACACCTACTCCATTGGCACTTTTGTAGGAGCTCAATTGGGTTTCTTCATATACATATTTTGGATAGTCTTTCCAAGTTTCACCTCTTTCTGGGTTCTGGGCTGCTAGTTACAACCTATTGAAGTTCTAGGCCAATTCATGTTTTTGGTATGGAATGCTACATGTACCTTCTTTGCCATATTAAATTTTTTTAACATGCCCAAAAATTTAATTCAGCTCTAGGAATGTCTCCTATGGTTCAATATATTTTCATTGACTGCTCCTATGCCTCAATCTGATTATGGAGTAGAACATTATGGCTCTTCGAAGTTAGTCAGGTCTTAAAATTTACCCTCCATTGTTTGTGCTGTAACTTTCTCATAAAAGATCTGTTTGACGAACGGTTTACACCATTAGAAATATCTCTTCGGGCTCTTTCATTTGAGTTGCAGATACAAAGTGTAACTTGATATAGTGTGTTATCTTGTTTTTCGAGTACCTAAAAGCACTGTTAAGGGCCTCAAAAACGCGTTGCAAAAATATGATGTTCAAACAATATAAAACGTCGCATAAAATCATTGGTTTTCTGTTGTTGTTCACCTTCCAAACGACTTTGCACACACAAATTTAAACCTGTACACCCATATTTAGCATGCGCAACAACGCCACAAGGTAATTCATGCTCCGCACATCTATAACTATAGTGCATCACTTCTTTGTCGCGCCAATAACTAACACACACTACTTTTGTGTTGTGCGCCAATATTCACCGCGCAAAATTTTGGTTCTTGCACTAATACCTATTGCACACAATTTTTGTATCGCACGCTAATATTCCACATGCATTTTACTCTACGCGCTGCACCATGCCAAATTTTAGTACACCCCCATCGCGCACCAATACTTTGCGTGCACCATTAACTAAACTGTCGCGCGACAACATATACCCACATTGCACGTGCACCAACAAAATTTCTTTGCGCTTTGCCAATACTACGGACACCACACACTCCATTCTTATGTGTGTGCACACCACGCATGCCAGAATTACACACGTGTCACTCAATCTTCACCGTGCAAGGCTAAATTTAGTGCGCATTCTCGCACGACAATATTTTCCGCGCAACGCCAAATTTTAGCGCGCACCCGCACACCAATATTTTTCCGCGCAACACCAAATTTTAGCGCGTGCACCTGCATGCCAATATTTTTCTGCGCAACGCCCAATTTTAGCACACATACCCGCATGCCAATATTTTTCCACGCAATGCCAAATTTTAGCATGTGTACCCACATGCCAATATATTTCCACACATCACAAGATTTTCACTGTGCATCATGCATTTTTAGTACGCCCACATGTGCACATTCATTTTTATGTGCATCAGTTCCTTTTGAATTCCGTTGCAGAAATTGGGGCTTTTGCTTACTTTTTCCCAATTTTTACCATAGACAACCTACAACTATGAAATTTGTTCAATTTCACCCTGATAACACCATTTCAACCTCTCTGCTTCGCTTTCTTTCTTATCTCAACTCTTCTTGTGTATCACTCACCTCTTTTTCTCCTCTACTCTTCTCGGTCCATCCTATTCCTCATCTCATCTCAACAATTTCTAGATCCTCCTCAATGGATCCATATTCTCTCTTAACTTCCCCCATCTTTTCTATCCCCCACAACGCTAGAGGAGTCTAGTTGTACATTCTATTGGGATCCATGCGTATCAACCCTTTCTCCAAAAACAACATCTTTATCCAAAGTGGAATCTATTCTAGCATTCCTTTTCTCTGACCTTCCGTGAAATTTATTTCAACATCGTTGAAAGAATCGGTGTACTCCACATCAAATTCAATAATGTATCCTTCCTTTACTCAAGCAAACTAGAAATCAATGGCCCGAGTCCACTTGTTTTCCAACACTTTCAAACTATCAAGCATAGCTTGATCCCGAACCATGGGTTCTAAAGGCCACATGGTATAATTTGTATTGGTTTTCCTTTTCATCCATTCATACAACAAACAAAAAAATTCAACAAAGAAAACCTAATGCATATTAGTGTAGATATACTTATCTTTCCATTTCTTCACATTCACTTTAAGTCCCTGGTTTTTTCACAGGGAAAACTCATGCGCTTTTTCAGCTATCCAATCTTGAATTTCCTCCTAAGATGGATACCACTTCATCTCGTACCTTCATCGCTCCCTACAATACTTTTAGATCCCGAAAACAAAACCATTTTTTGGATATTTGTTCCATTCTTTTGCGCATCCTTCTTAATGTTGGGGAGTTTAGACCCAGGGTTCATCTAGAGTTGACAAACAAAAACCCCAAAGCATCAACATATCAATCCTCGACCAAGGACGAGGAAGGTATCACTCGAGACATAGAGGGGATCACAAAGACAATAAGGTCTTGTGTCAAGGATGAAGGAATAAACAAACTGGGATTAATCTAGGATGGAATTCATACATTCCATATCTGAAGACTTATTGTGATAATAAGTAAAACAATACACACATATATCCAAATAACACATGATAGAAACATAATAGATCAGAGCTATCACAACTTTATTATTCCTTCCATTCCATAACACACAATATACATTAACAAGACTATATTAAACAACAACAAATTTTCATATCTTCTTTAGATAGTTCCACAAAAATACAACACACTACGCAATATGCATCCTCTTATATATCAGACATATGACAAACTCAAATTTATATTTAGAAGAATTATAACATTACAAAGTCTCAGAGTGAGATCGAACCACTATGATTGACTGAATGAACTATGCAAGTGTCTAACTCCTTCATCATTTAACCATCTAACTCTATTTCTGTTTTCACTACTTCTTTTTATAGCTTTCTCTACTCGAGAGCTCTGTCTCTTTCGGTTTTGATCCACTCGTTCTACTGAAAAACTACCTCACATGCTTCTGGCTCCTTCCTATAGTCCACATATCCTTCTAGAATCAGGGTAATCTTAATTGCCTTTCCATGTCATCTTGTGTCCGCTCCATGTTCCCTTGTGTTGTTGGCAATAATCATATGAGAATATTTCTTGATGATTCATTTCTTGATTCCGGTGTGTGTCTTCTTGATTTTTGGTGTGCATAAAAATCAGGATCGACACACATTTGATAAGCCTCGAACTTGGCACACATTCTCAAAAATTGGTCTGATACGCACTTCTTTCCCTTCTCTGCACATTTATCTTTAGCGCATGAAAAACTAGAACGAACACACGTAAAACTTGTATTGATTGTGTACAACTTCATTTGTGTGCATGCATGAAATGAACCCAAAAATTTGGATGCCAACACATACTTCCCCTTTTTCCTAAGTACTGGATCGAAGACCTAGAGTGGAATATGAAGGTGGTTCTACCCCAACATTGAGACCCTAAGTGAGAGTGTGGGGGAAAACATGGGGCACAACATAGTGTATATTCCATTCTATGCAACATATTACAAATCATGGGAGTTACATGCCTTGACGAAAAACACATTAAACAAGGGTGCCAACGAGGTTACCTTGCAATTTTTCATCCTGATCCTTTTATCAAAAACATTTTCGTGTCCTTGATCAAATTATTGAATGCACTATGTCCTCTTTCAATTTTTAATTATCCCATCCAAAGTCCTTTTAAAATTATTTGGCATGTTTTCCATACGTCCTCCATCATGTGTCTTAAAATTCCTTTAACAAAAGTCAAAGAATCAAGATATACACAAGAGTTTGCATTATTTTTCCTAGGAAAACTTTATGTCGCATCTGATGGGAGGAGTTTGTTGCCTTGCTAGCTTGGTATTTTTGCATTGGGTCCATTTTGTTAGTGTTCAAGTCTTAATAAATCTACTTTAATGATCTCTTCCTAGCTTACCCCAATGACAATCCCATTGATTGGCGGCCATTGCTTTTTAATCCTTCCCTTTAGGATTAATTTTCTTATGGATCCCTTTGCGATTAGTTTCTAGGTTCATTAATATTACTTCTTACGCTATTTCAATTTTTTCATTAGATCCCTTTCACATCATTTTTTAGGTTCATTAACCCTAGTTTCTCTTATGTCCTTCGCTAACTCCAAAGATGATCTTATTGACTAGTGTCCCTGTCAACTAGTTCTTAACTTGGGGATAACTTGAGGATGTATTAGGAACCCCTGTATTGGTTTTCAAGATAGTCACAATTATTTAACTCAATATCTCAACATTTCCAATGACAATACTTATGATTGTATGTTGACAAGTCACCCCCTTAGAATTAGTTTGTCCCTTGGAGCTTAATTATTGGTTTCCAAGTTCATCAACCCTACTTTCTCCAATGTATGACAATATTACACCAATGATGATGATATATTTTCCTTATTATAATTCTTTGCATCAAATTTCGATTCCTAATAATTCTACTCTCCCTAATTCTCAACTTTCTCCATACTTTGATGTTGTCTACTTATTAACCACCCCCA
>ML784032.1:241977-262104 GCA_009831015.1 Picea engelmannii
AAAAAAAAATAAATCAAAATTCTTATATAAAAAAAAAAAAAAACCTAATTATAAATTTACACCTAATTATAAGTGTCTTTATACCTTTCTTTAAGTCTTCCAATCTTCCACCTAACTTACCCAACTTATCTTACCCTTATCACATTGAGTCATTATCTAAATGGAGACTTTTTTTCCAAGAGACTCATATAGTCTCTCATATCTACATGTATAAATAGTAAGACAAAACAAAAAAAAATATAACATACATATCTTAGTTACCTTTGATTATTATTTCCAATTTTTTCGTATCTTTTTTAATGTCAATCTCATGATAGAGTTCCTTTCTAATTTGTGTTCAAATGTAAGATATCGTGTGACCATTGAAAGTCCTATCTAGCCTCATATTATTATCTTTTTCATGACCCTATAATGAGTTCAAAACATAACATGCCACAAACTATAGCAAATGGTTCTATGGGTTTAATAAGAATTCCCTTGAAAATGTTGGAAATTTAGTAACCAATACTTTTGACAACATGATAATAACCACTAAGAACAACATTTAACACTATTATAATCAAATATTTCAACAAATTTAATAGCAAATGCTAATATAAATCTACTTTTTCCATTCATGTGATATCCATTAATGATCATAAATATCACATGGGGTAATACCATCGAGAAATACCATAGAGTACCATAGAGAAATAGTAACTTAACAAGATAAATAATAAATAATAGTAACAATAAAAAAAAATAGGTGACCAACACGCAAGAGTTATATTAACAAACCCTAGTACATGGAGAAAAAATGACTCTAAAATTATTTCTTCCTTCATGGAAATATGCTACAATCCACGGCATGTCCATCTATTATATTCGCGTGGAAATATGCTACAAACCACGACATGTCCATCTATTATATTCGCGTGGAAATATGCTACAAACCACGACATGTCCATCTATTATATTCACTTGGATGTTGTTCTTTTCGTCAATTATTACTCTAGAATCCAATTATCTAAGTATAAATATTCACTTGGATGTTGTTCTTTTCGTCAATTATTACTCTAGAATCCAATTATCTAAGTATAAATATGTCAAGCTATAAAAATGACCTTACTTTTATTATCCAAACCGTAGCATTGGACATTCAAAGGTCTAAATACATTCTCCAACATAATCACTTAAGCTACATGAATTACAAATCTTATTGTCAAATAATAACTAACTAATTGAATCAACCAATTGATTCAAGGCCAAAAGCCCATACAACACTAATAACTAACTAGGGTACTATCCTATTAACCAACTAAATGTATAATTATATAATTGACTAATCCACAAACCACTAATTCATTCATGAATTAAGCAACTAATCATAAATTGACTAACAAACTAATCAACTAACTATATAAACCACTAACATACTAGCCCATTAACACTAACATTATAAATAACTAAACACTAATCTTTAACTAACTAACCATTTAACACATTAACACATTAAAAACCAATCCTTTAACCATGTCATTGACCCCTTAACCCTTAATCTACTAATACACTAATCCTCACCACTAACCCACAAAATCCACTAATACACTAAATCCTAACCACCAACCATTAATTCACAAGCCTCTAACCACTAGCCCTTAATTCACTAACTCTTAACCTACTAAATTCATTTTTTCTAATGATAATATTTTTTTGTTAATCGATTTTCAAGTTTAATCCACTTTATAGCTTGAGTGGTTGAGTCCTATGATTTACAAGTAGGAGGTCATGGGATTAAATCACATTGTTGGTTTCCTCTATGGATACTATGGGCTTCACTCAATGTCCCCATTGGGTTTGGTTGCCAAAATTGACCTTGGGTATTATCCTTGGAATGAGGGGAAGTGTCCAGTGGGTTTCCCCAGGATTTGCATTTCATTAGAATTTTTTTTAATCCACTTTGATTTTAAAATAGTCATTTAGTGTATATTGTTGAGTATCCAAACTAGACAATACATCTATAGGACCGACACCATGTGTGGGACTAAGGTGGTTAAGTTAATTACCAGTGCATAGCTCTATATGAATAATTCATAACCCTAATGGGGGTATATATGGGGTCAAATGTATATGTAATACTAGATAAGACTAATAGTAAGATGTCATGAGAAATGAGAGAGAATATCTATGTATATATGTCAATAATGTCATTACTATATACATGGACTTGTGATTTTTTTCTACAAAAAAAAATTCCACTTTCCCTCCCCCACTTAAGCATTCCAAATGAGGAAGATAGTATCTTTCCAACACCTCACATACTCCCCCCCTCTTTCCCAATTTTGTAGATGGAGGGAAGTATTAAATACAAACCACAATAGTAGTTGGTAACTCCACAATACTTCACGAGAATGGACCCCATGAATTCCCTCAGAGTTATGCATTACCATAAAGGGTTGAACTAAATTATCTATCCCTTGGCGTTATACATGGACTTATGATTTGGAAATATGGGTGTATTTGGGTTATTTGAAAGATATTCTCCAAATATATAAGGATTTATTATGTAATTGATCATTATTATCAGTTTGGAAGCTATGATCAATACCTATACTTTTAACATATTATGTGTATGTATGTATATTATGATATTTTAATTATTGGGTTCAATTTTTTTTGTATTCAAATGAAATATTCTTGGTTTGGGCACCTTTAAACAACACATTGCATGGTTAGATATATATAAATTTTGCTAGTGGTCTTCAAATTTAGTGAGAGTTGAACCATTGTAAAGAACACATACCTTACTATATATGATTAAAAATTTAATGGTAGAGAAATAGGATTTTGGAAGTTACATTATGTACAATATAAGAGTTTTTTCTAGTGTTGAATCCTTGCTAAAAATGTTAAGGTTTCATAAATTGGAAATATATCAAGATTACAAGGTATAATTGCAATGATTAGAGTGGAATTGGAAATTAGAAAGAATGTGATATTTTAGATCCAAAATGCATGTATGTTAGGGAAAAATTGATAGAGTTGTCTTCTATAGAATCTCGCTCTCAAGTTAAGGGTGAAAAACTAACAAGTTTTGACAAATTGTTCATAACCTTTCCTTGGTGAATACAAATTGTGTGAGACTTTATGGAATTTTACATCAAATGTATTAGGATGTTATAGACCATGATTTAGAATTCACTATCATAGAAAAATCTTGGATATACATTAGGTACAAGGACATTATACAAAGAAGTTCCTTAAGAAGAGATTAAAATGTATGTCAACTTAAATTGGGCATAACTTTGGATTAGAAGATACTATTGAGGTGATAAAAAATAATTGGAAAGAGGATAGAGGAGAAGATATTGGTAAAAGTATTGGTACAATGTTTGAATAATCCTTGTGAGTTTATTGTACTAGAAGTTAAGTGTTATACCTATACCTCGAATTCATAAGTCATGAATTGATGACAAGAAAATATTTTGACATAGACAAATCTGTGATTGATCCTATTGAATGGTTATAAATTGCAAAGAAAAATTGAAAATAATCTTTACAAAATAATATTTATTTGAAAGACAAATATTAGTATTAGCATATAAGCTCGATAGAGACATCAAATTAAAATCCACATGAGAATAATTTGAAAATATATTCTCAAACATATGGATGAAGGAAACAAAATCAAAGGATACAAAAAATAACAAAGATGAATTAAGGGAAGAAAAGGAATTAATTCAAAAAATATATTTGGAAATGGACACACTACAAAAAGATGAACATGAAAATGATGAATAAATCGCAAGAAAGGATAAATAAATTTATGGGTTACAAAAACATAATCAAACTTTACGCAATGATGTTAATATTAAAAGAAAAAAAGAAACACTGTAAAATTAGGAAACAAAGAAGATTGTATATAAAGAAACTGTCAAAAGAATTGAAGAGGAAATTTTCAAGAATGTTGAAGAATCCGTAAGCATAGAATATATCGAATTGGAAATGCAATCCATAATTGAATAGTGGAGAAAGAAGTTGATAGATAACATCACCATTCAAATTTAGAATGAGAATGAAGAGACTATACAAGAATACCATGAAAATGTACTTGAGGGTGTTGATATCCAACTTGAAAGGATAAAATACAAATTGGAAAAATCAACAAAAATATTTGAAGGCATTATTTCTAGAGAAAATACAATTGTAGATCAACCACAAAGGATAAATCATGTTATTGTACTAGAAAATAAGATTTATAATGAGAGGGAGGCTCTAAATATATTCAAATGTATTAAGATGTTACATACCACAATTTAGAATTCACCACCATAAAAAAATCTTGGATATACATAAGGTACAAGGTCATTCTACAAACAAGTCCTTGAAGAAGAGATTAAAAGGTATGCCAACTTAAATTGGTCATAGATTTGGATTAGAAAATCCTATTGAGGTGATAAAAAGTCATTGGAAAGAGGATATAGGAGAAGATATTGGTAAAATTATTGGTACAATGTGATGGGTGTTCTATATGCACTAAATCCCTCAATTAAATTGTCAACCCAGGGTAGGTAAACTTAAAGTTGTAGCACTATATGTGCCAAGGAAGAAAAGTTAGAGGAAGTATAGTCTAACTAAGGATATGGTATATCTAAGAGATAATATACTTAAACAAAGACTATCAATGAGCAAACCCTATCAAGAAACTTAAACTATTTTCCCTAAGTAAATTTTGAACAATGGATCGATGGATTGTCCTAAAGAAGTAAATGAAAACCCTAAAATGAACAAGTTAACTTAATCAATCTAATGAGAAAAATAAATCCATCTATTTAATATATTCAACTTAATGAACAATAGAAACAACAAACTAATCTAATCAATCTATTCAAATTAATGAGTATCAACAAGTAAACAAATAAGAAATCAAATAACTAACCTATGGAAACTTCTTCAGCAAGTAAACTAATCAAAACTACTCAATAGGTAACTAATCAAACTATCAAGCAAGTGAACTCTATTCTTAAGATTAAATCTATAATTACTTCTAATCTGCAAAGGAAAATCTTAACCTATTGAATTTAAAAGAATCATGACAATATTCAAAGATTAACCAACAATTACTCTTAATCTACAATAACAAGAAACTTCAAATATAATGATGATGATTATGTCTTCGGTGTCTTATGACATCATGATGGCATCTAACAATTAGTGATAAATCAAGAGGAATAATTTCAATATTAACTTCTATGGAGAAATGGAAAGTATAAATCAGGAAATCTAATGAGAGTTTAGCCATCATAGAAGAAACATCAACTATCCTGAAAATCCATGTGATCTTTCAATTTATGCATTAATCATCAACAATAAGAAAACATTATTATACTTAATTCAAATGCAATCTTATGCTAAGGTAAGCAAATTCACACAATTAAAGACTTATAACTCAAACTTAACTCAAACTCAAACTTCTATTTAAAATTGCAAGTTAAATCTAAAATGGCAATTTCATGAAATAAACTAAACTAATCCTATTATTAAAAATTCAAATTGAAAATTGAAATACTCATAAAAACATGATTCAAATCCTACTTCTATCTCAACATACAATGAGAAAATTGATAATCAAACTAAATATCAAACTAGATAAGCAAACTAAATAGAAAACTAGATAAGCAAATTAAGAATCGAAATCGAAACTAGTAACTATTCATCCATCAAAGCCTTGACAAAAAAACTCTATATTCCGCATTAACTCAATACTCTATTTTACTTGATACTCTGTTCTAACTATTCTACTTCAATTTGCAAAAAATCAAACTATCATTTAATCACATAACAAAGTTAGTAGCTAAGCTTGCAAGCTATTTACTAATTAATTAAAAAGACACAACATATTAACACTATCCTTTACAAGCAACCGACAAAAAGGAAATTAAAACAACTAAGCTATGAACAACAAACACACAACATATGAAATGATAAAAACACATGTAACGGAAAATGAAAGAAATGACAATTGCATAAATGAAACACAAGCTATCTATCTAACTATTCACCCAGAACACTGGTGGGCCCCCCAACAGGTCATGGATACTTCTCAACGGCGAATCATGAGCTGAATCAACACGTTTTTGGCATTTAAATTAAAAACACAATCTTGCACAAGTTTATAAAAATGTCTTGATTTACACAACAACAAAAAATTCTAGCTTCACAATTCTTAACTTCTTTGTTTGACCACTACTGTGGTATTTATAATAGTTACAATTCGAGAGGTTGACCACTGGAAAGTTCAACCTCCTCTAAAAACAACAAATTCCATTAAATGCGCTTATAACTTCCTGTGGCTTCTAGAAATTAAACGAGCCACTCAACGCTCAGCATAACAACTCAATCTGAGATGTCAAGAGCTCAGTAGCTGGAGGCCACGAGCGTGAACAAAACCCATGTTGCCAATTCTCCTAGCAAAGGTTGTTGATATAACAACCACCAACTCGCCCATAGTTTTAGTGTCATATGGAGTACAGGATGCAGTGTCGGATGGAGTACCAGATGCAGTGTCGGATGGAGTACTGGACGAGCTACTGGATGGAAAAACACCATGCGATTTTTCCCTGACACACAAATTGCGCATTAGCTTCCTGTAATCACTAAATTAAGCTGAACTAAACTCAAAATCATCACAAAACATCAATTACACGTACCTAGCATAAGCTATGATGATTTTCTATGCAATCCTTCAAAACGTCTTCAAAATGGTTATTAATACATACATAATATCGGTCAAAAAGTATTCAATCAACATCATTAAACAACCAAATCACGAGCCCAACACAATGTTTCAATATTCCTTGTGAATTTATTGTATTAGAAGTTAAGGGTTATCGTTGATATTATGGTAGCTACGGGAGGTATTTACCTCCACGTGTAAACCTAACGAGAATAGAATACTCCAGGAATTAAGTAGGCACCCTAATGAGTTGGCTAATAACCCTAGAAGATTTGTCGGCTCAAGAAGATAACTTATATTAGGTTATTAGCCTCCAAGAGAAGAAGTCGCCCAGAAGAAATAATAATATACTGAATAGACAGATACCTAGAATGAGAAGTTGACCCAGGCATTTCACCAAAATTAGTATAAATACAGGAGGCCAGTTCTCATTCTGGCAAGCAGTCTTAGAATTGCAGAGCAACACTTGTGCGCATTGCAGTGCCCAGTTTTGTGTGCAGGTTTGGAGGAGAGATGCCATTGCAGTTTCTGCAGCTAGTAGATCACGTTTGGCTTGGACTATCTCTTGGTTAGGGTTTGGACTATCTGATCAGCTCTTGTTGGTGTGCTATCCTTGGGGAAAGGTGTGCTACCCTTTGCTTGGCTATCTAGCCTAGGGTTTTCTTCCAGAGTTATTCTCTTTCAAGGTTAAGGTGCTCGGAGGGTGGCTTCGGCCTATGGTTGGGTGACAATAGAGGTATTGTCAATGGTAAAATGAGCACAATCTTTCATATTCTAACAGGTTATGGGCCCACACCTCCTTCATTGAGTCTAAACCGCTAGAAGGAAACATAGTTGTAAGGATATTAAGCTCATTGAAGAATCCTCGCTAGGGTTTCTGGCAGGAGCAGTCACCATAGCACTGCTGCTAGGGTTACTAGCAGGTGCATTTGGAGAAACTCTAATTCTCACGTTGAGGAACCTTAAGTGAAGGGATTGACCTAATCTTCGGATAGATCAGTGCACCCTATCATAGCACATCTCCTGGTACTCTCATCAAGCCAAGATGTGAAGTTTGAGTTTTTGGTCAAATCTAGGGTTGACCAAGTCAAAGCAACCATGACTTACTCTATGAAGTCCGAGAACAAGTTAGATGGAGCTTCTAACTTTATAGCATGGAAGACAAGGATTGACCTCATCCTTGCTAAGAATAAAGTGTTGGATATCGTGAAACCAAAGTTTGAAGAAGGAAAAGAGAAGGAATGACAGAATGTGGTAGCTATGGAGAAGTTCAAAGATGGTGACATCAATGCCATGAGTATCATAGTGGACTCTATCAAATACCACTTGATACCCTACATCTCCCATCTTGACTCATTGAAGAAGATGTACGATGCCTTAACAAACCTCTTCTCAGTCAAAAACATTGGACAAGTAATGAGTCTAAAGAATGAGCTCCGTGACATGCAGATGAATGATGACGACAACATAACATCATACTTTGTGAGAATCTCTCAGTAAAGATATCAACTACAAGATATTGAAGAGATCATCTCAGAGAAAGAGTTGGTAAACATAGTACTCAATGGTCTTCCCAAGACGTGGGATGCATTTGTCGCAAGCATGAACACAAGAAAGGAGTATCCGACATTTGAAGAACTTTGGACTTGTTGTGCTCAAAAAGAATCAAGGATCAGTGCAAAAGATAAACCCCAAAATAAGTACGATGATCAATCCTTCAAAACAATATTCAAGAACTTCAGGAACAAAAGGAAGTTTGGTTCAAAGAAAAATACAAATCAAGAGAAAGATATTTCATAAATACAATGCTTCAACTATTGAAAGTATGGTCACTACAAGAATCATTGTCCCAAGCTAAAGAAAATGAAGGAGAAACACAAAGCATCAATTGTCGAAGAAAAGGAACCTACAAAGAATATTAAGCAAGATGAAAGAGACTTCTTCTTCTAAAGGTAACAATACTCTTCTTATTTCTTGTACATATCTTGTTTTCATCGTCTCTGTACATATCTTGTATATCTATATCTTGGAAGATAATGTGTTCCAATAAGAACTATACCTATGGAAGAACAACAAGATAAGGATGGCTATCATTAGATAATACACATGATGAAATATGTCAAACAAATCTTGTGAAAGCTATTGCAAGATAAGTTGAATCCATCATGAAGAGACTTAGAAGAAGCAAAGACAAAAAGAAGTCAACAATCAAGAGGAAATTGGAGAAAGACCTATAACACCTTGCAGAAGGGAATGAGGATGCAGATGAAAGCATGGACTCTCCTAGATGGAGGGAGTCGATTACATATCACCATAAATAAGTGCATGTATTCATACATGAAGAAAGGATTAGGAAGGATCTAATCCTATGATCCATTGAAGATAATAAAATATATATATCCATGATAGCATGCAGTACGTGTTCAGTCCGACCTTAGAAGAAGTCTTCTTCGAAGAGAATACTTTAAAGTATCCCTGGTTTTCCATCCACATCTGTGATCTTGTGATGAAAGAAATAAATGGAATATTTAGGGCATGGAATCTACTCCATGGACCCAAGAGCTAAACACAAGGAACAACATGAAGATTCAAAGAAAGAAAGAGAAACCATAACAACCAGTCATTGTATCAAGAATCATAAGATTTCCAGTCTGATATGAACTCAATAAAAACAATCAAGCAGAGGAACTGAAAGTCGTGATGAGGAACAATGTATGGAAGACTTATGAATGAAAGCATTGTGAGATATAGAACTAGAGGTTCTCCCAGATAGAGGAAGAAGACTATGATGATTACTTGTTCCAGTAAATGAGACATATCTCTACATTAGTCATTATATCATCCACAACATCCATGAGTTGGAGTTCTACATCAGATGAATGCAAAGAATGTTCTCCAGAGAAATTGACTAAAGAGCATATGAAGAGCAACCTCAAGAATTTGAGGCATACCAGAAAGAGACCCTTGTATGCAGATAAAAGAAGACAACTTGGTGGAGAACCTCCAGTGCACAACATAAGCGTGGTGAAGATTTTATATAACATAGATATTGTATCAAGATGATTACTTAGTAGATCATATCTCATTATGACAGAAGAAGTGCCACATGGATATGTTCCATTTTTCCAACAATGATATACTCTATTCATCAGAGATACATGAAGCCTTAAGAGAAAACCAGTGTTCCAGACCAAAGTACATTTGAAATAGCATTACATTATCCGTGATGAAGTCCGGAAAGGAGAAAGTGGTCCTCCAATACATATCTCCATAGATGAGCACATAAGCAAACATTTTGGTAAAGATTCTATCCAATATGAAAGAGTTTGCATACTTAAGCTGGAGCTCGTGGAGATGACTTCCTTATTGAAAAAGGAAGAGATGACTCCCAGGTTGGGAGGGAGAAATGATATATTATTGATTGATGGACAATCATTTTTCAGTTCGAAGAATGGTCCAGGATGAGCATATTCTTTCCTGTTCGGAAAGTGGATTGAGATTTTTGTCGGACAACGATTTCCCATTGTGGTTAACATGGGAAATGGTCCAGATTGCTAATGTACCATATACAACGACTTCCCATTGTGGTTAACATGGGGAGTGGTCTAGGGCAGTCTCTCTTCTTGAGGGTTACTCAAGAAGACCTGCCCGCCTCGCCAGACAATGATTTCTCATTGTGGTTAACATGAGGAATGGTTTGTTTTGGAGGTTGGTACAGGACAGTCTTTTCCTCTTGTGGTTAACAAAGGAAATGGTCTGGACATTCATTCCTTAGGGTGTATTAATTCTCTCTAGGTTGCACTTTGTTTAGTGCCGGAGGAATAACCCAGGGTGGGGAATGGTCCAGGCTCATCAATCAGGGACAAGCATTCCTTAGGGAAGATTCATTCTCTCCAGGTTACACTTTGTTTAGTGTAAGAGGAATGGCCTAGGGTGAGGACTAGTCCAGGTTCAGAAATTAGAACAATCATTCTTCCTTGTTTGAGAAGAATAAGGTAGATAGCCCATCGTTGATGTTCTACTTTGAGGGTAGATATTCTTTCAGATCTCACAGATGTGAGTGAAAGATTGGCCCAGATGATTCAATTTATATCATAACATTGTTTTTGTGCAAGTTGATATCAGATGATTGTTATGAAGACTGTATGACAGTAGATGTATACTAATGTGGTGGATGTGCTCCACTGTTCGTGATTATACGTTACTGATCAAGTACTTGTTTTCTACTTGCTGTGGTAGTGTACCACTAGATTGTAGTTATGTACTACTATGGATAGACACAATTGTGTTCTATTACTATCGCCAGTTTCGTAAATTATTATCAGCCAGATGAATGATTAAAGAACAGATATTTCCCAGACGAAAAATGGTTCAAATCATCTACTCTTCTAGGACAAAAGAACAACTCTTATATCACTCTGTGGTGTGAGTGACTTATCCAACATCATGTCTGATTACTCAGATGGAGTATGGTTTTGAGAGATGATGCAGTTGATGACACTGATGGTGATGATGATAGTCTAGAACACTATGTTGATGCTACTAGGTGAATGGTATGTTTTGTGCTCAAGACCATTACCTGTAATACCTCCCTAGCTAGGAGGGAGTGTTGATATTATGGTAGTTGCGGGAGGTATTTACCTCCACGTGTAAACCTAACGAGAATATAATACTCTGGGAAGAAAGAAGAAACCCTAATGAGTTGGCTAATAACCCTAGAATACTTGTCAGCTCAAAAAGATAATTTATATTAGGTTATTATCCTCCAAGAGAAGAAGTTGGCCAGAAGAAATAATAATATATTGAACAGACATATACCTAGAATGAGAAGTCGGCCCAGGCAGTTAGCCAGAATTAGTATAAATACAGGAGGCCAATTCTCATTCTGGCAGGTAGTCTTAGAATTGCAGAGCAACACTTATGTGCATTGGAGTGCCTAGTTTTGTGCGCAGGTTTGGAGGAGAGCTGCCATTGTAGTTACTGCAGCTAGAAGTTCACGTTTGGCTTGGACTATCTCTTGGTTAGGGTTTGGACTATCTGATCAGCTCTTGTTGGTGCACTATCCTTGGGGAAAGGTGTGCTACCCTTTGTTTGGCTATCTAGCCTAGGGTTTTCTTCCAGAGTGATTCTCTGTCAAGGTTAAGGTGCTCGGAGGGTGTCTTCGGCCTATGGTTGGGTGACAATAGAGCTATTTTCAATGGTAAAATGAACACAACATTTCATATTCTAACAATTATAACTAGACCTCGAGTTCTTAAGTCACAAATTGATGACAAGAACATATTTTAACATAGATAAATATGGGATTGATCCTAGTGAATGGTTGTATATCGTAAAGGAAAATTGAAAAGAATCTTTACAAAATAATATTATTTGAAAGAAAAATCTTAGTATTGGCATATAAGCTTGATAGAGACATCAAATTAAAATCCACATGAGAAGAATTTGAAAATATCTTCTCAAACATAAGGATGACATAATTCCCCTATTTCCCCTAGCTTGTAAATATAACTATAACTTTTCAAAAGACTGTGGTAGACTAAATATGTGTGAATGATGGGTTTGATGAACCTTTTGTTATAAAAGGTAATGTATGTATTTTATGTTATTAATTAAATATGGATGGTGTTTCTTAACTATTGAAAAGGGGGGTTTTCCAAGATAGACCATGATGCTATGAGAGAGATGGTGAGGGGAACTAGAAATGGTTGAGATGACCCCCACCAAACCAATACCTCACTGGAGTTAATTTATCAGACCCATAATAGTCCTCTGACCCAGAAATGAATTACCAGTCAAGATGGTAGTTGGAAAATCCTCCTCAAGAATTAATGAGGAGATGGGAAAGGGTACCCATCTGTAAGGCTTCCATACATGACCACAATCTGGGGATTTAGACCCATGAAATATTGCTAAGGAAGGAAATAAAGGATGTAATCTGGGGGGCAGAGGAATATATTCTAGGAAGCAGAGTGGAGAGACCAATATCTAGAATATAAAACAGTGCTTGTAGCTCTCTGGTTTGAAGGGGACCTGAGAAACAAGCTCGTTTTGGGCACAAGAATCTGCTAGCAATGTTTTCATTCCAAGATGAAAAACGAGGCTAACACGCAAAAGTGGAAGTACTCGTTGCAGACCTCCTTTCTTGGTAACAAGAAAACCATTTGCTAAGTCCCTATTGGAGGAGGAGAGTAACCTTTGTCCTTAACTATCATAGAGAAAGAAGAAAAAGGATCTCTCAGAGAAGCATGGTTTAGCTAGGGGGTGGCCAATGGTAAATCCATTCAGGAGTGGTTGTGCCTACATTTGGGTGGAAATAGGCACCCCTTTTAGCAGTTGCTTCATGATCTCATGTTTCTGATAAGTATTTTTATACTCTGTGTACTGAAATGGAAAAGATGATTGAATATGCATTCTTATGACTATATTATGTATTGAATGATTAAGGTAGAAATATTTATTGTTTTCTTGTGAACCTATGCTTTTGAATGGTCTTTTGGTTTCCTCATCTTAGGAACTAGAGATTTATGGGCCATGAGTCTGTTAGATAGTTGAGGTAGATTTAACTAGAATACTTAAGTCCCGCCAACCTCTCGAAATCACCTTCGCGAGAATACTATGTTCGAACCCTGTGGAAGGAGCTTCAGATCCCTTAGTTTTATGACCAAGGGATCATGTCCATGTCCTTAAACAATTCATGACCAAGATATTATTGTGTAGCCCATGAAAAGTTTTGGAGGACCCATGTGACCAAGGTCTGGGAACCTTGTGCTAGGTATGAAAGGAGCTAAGCCTTTATGGCTTTAGAACTCTTGGATTTCAGAGCTCTGGGGTGTTATGACCCTACCATTTGAAAACTGAATGAAGGTAACATGTTTACATGGTTAAAATGGAGGTTGACCAATGCCTGGTGGTTTCCCTAACCACGACAGATAGAATTTTCCCAGCGTTAAACCCTGACCCACTTACCAATCATGAAGTATCACGAGCTGCAGATCCAAGGGTATTCTAGATTCCCTCTGGTCATTGGATCTATGCTGAGGTAAGCCCGACGTTGACTAACTCTGGAGAATAGCGGTGTTGTAGTATCAAATTCCCTGAACGATGAAGTTACGAATTGATATGAGCCATGGATCTGGGGAGTCTATTGATAACCCCTCTTAACCGCCTGATCAACCAGTGGAGGGACCTGCATATGGTACTTTGGTGAAGTCCTACTTCGGAAGAATGAATCTTCCATAGCATCGAAAACCCTGAAGGCTGGAGCTGTGAATTAATATGAACCATATATCTGGGGACACTTCGGGATCCTTCCTAGCCGTTGGATTCCATGTGGCGGTCAACCTGACACTGACCACTCTGGGAGAAAGGAGGAAACCACACAGTGAATTCCCTGAACATCGAAGTTACGAATTAACGAAGGCCATAAATCAATAGATATATGTGGACACATCTCGATCGTGAGACCTAAGGGAATCAAAAGGCCATCAATATGGAGTGAGGTGACACACTGACGTCACCCAGAGTGATGTGGACCCATGAATGACATGCCACGTGTCACATGGATTTGTACGTTTCACAATCCCTATGTTCCCAATCAAATGTGACATGTGTCACCCATCGAATGGGCCATGTATCATCTCTTCCTTACCATGTGTCACCCCCCTGGCACATATTCTCTTAGCTTGCTGGTGGGTGGAGTAACCGGGACTGACCTATCCTTATCTTTGTGTTTAATACATCACCTCGTGCAAGAGTGAACCCTTCAGGAGTTCGAGACTTCGAGACTCTATAGGTTTGGGGTGCAGTGTCATAGGTAAACCAGAAGGTCCAAAGGCAGGAGCCACATGGAAATATTTTAGGCTCCTTCGAAAGTTCAGGATTTTAGGAATCCAAGGAATATGCACGTAGAAAGAAAAAGAGGCATTCGACACCGAACTTTGAACCCCCTCTAGCCACTATGTTAAATGAGGCCTAGTCTCGTCGTTGGATGTGATGGTGAATGAGATTCCACTGAAGATGTATGAATATAGATATGGTATTAATGAGACAAACCCACATGGGTGTGATGTGGTCCTTGATTAATAACACCCGAAGAGCTTCAGGAGGCAATAAATTGCAATCCAGAGCTCGAAATTGAGCCTGGAAGAAGTCATTAGAAATTTACGGTTGAGTAGAAGAATATGGATACCTTTGAAAGGGGATTCGAGACAATTAGAGTGAGAAATATTTTTATGCCCCATCCCTAGAAAGGGTACTTAGGGATTGGGTGTGTTACAAATTGGTATCAGAGCATGGAAACAACACTTGTCCTTCTTGAGTCACTTAAGAATATTATTAGAGACCCTTAAAGGGTAACACCCTATCTTATCCTTACATAAGAAGCTTATTTAAACGTATGTTGAAGAGAGGAATGAAAATTTATGTTGTTTTATATGTTTTATCTGAATTGTGTGTTGTTCATAAACTAGTAGATGATTAACTAACATACAATGTTTTACCAACACTCAAGTAGTAAATGGATCGCTGGAAAACTACCACATAAAGGATGGTGAAACACCATGAATTGGGGGAAATATCCCACAACAAAGACAAATAATCTGATGAAAGGAGGGTGGTAGAAACCCCTCCATATTTGGTTGAAACCGTAAGAAGCCTCATGGAAGAATTACAGAGTTGTAAGGATGATAATGAAAGGTTGATAAAAGAGAAGGAAAATAAAACTAAAATTAACGCAGTCCTACAACAGAGATTATCAAATATACAAAGGCAGTTGCAACATGGAACAATAGCCAGTCATGTGGGCATACATCATACTAAGAAAACTCAAAGTCCACCTAAGATACGAAAGCATGGTCCTAAAAGTGGCCACACAAGGATGAGAACCTCAAAGAAGGTTGAACATGGAGCTAAGTGACACTCAATGGAAGAATCCTCTAGTGAAGAAAATGACAACTCCAAGGTATCTTCTAGTAGAAAAACTAGTTCACATTCCCAGAGGAGAAGAAAGAAGAGTAAACATTCTAAGAGCCATGACCCTGAAGAGTTTAAGAAATCCAAGCCACCCACTTTTGATGGATAAATTAAGAAGGGGGAAGAAGCCCAAGTTTGGTTGCTATGATTGAAGCAGTAATTCAGATTCCATGACTACTATGAAAACTTAAAGGCTCGAATATCCATTTTCAACCTAAATGGAAATGCCTCCATTTGGTGGGAGGACCTTAGGAATGTGAAAGGAATCCATGAGAAGGATTTTTCATGGAAACAATTTGAGAAATACTTCAATAAGAAGTAGTTGTTAGAGAAATACTTTGATGGGAATACCAAGGATTTATGTGAACTCAAGTTAGGACAACTCACAATCAATGAGTATATCAACAAATTTCTTGAGCTGATAAGGTATGTGCCTTACATAAAGGATGAAAAGGTAAAAATGCAATGATTCATTAGTGGGCCACCTTAGTCCTTTCAGGACATAATTGAATTTGATGAACCAAAGACCTTAGAAGATACTATTCAGAAGGAAAGATATTTCTATGAGAAATTCAAGAATAATACAAAACCTCATGAGGAATGGAAGAAGAAAAGTAACTTGGGATTCAAGAAGAAGGGGTTTAAACCCTCAAGATTTAAGAACCATGGGAAAGGTTCTAAGAAGAGCCTTCCTACTAGAAGCATATATCAACAAAATTTCCCATCTCAGAGTGGAACTAAACCCTTTGGAGCAACCCCAGGTAAGATTGAAAACACAAAGAGAGAACCTTTTAAATGTTGGGATTTTGGAGAAGAACATTTGTTAAGGGACTGCCCACATAGGAAACAAAACAATAGGAGGGTCTACAACGTCTAAGAGGCTACCACAGTCAATGATGTGGTTAGAAGCATGCCATAAATTTATGCAGCCTTGGATAATAGACAATTTGACCACCAATATTTAGTGATGGAGATGGAAGGTATGATTTCCAACCATCTAGTTTCCATTTTAATTAACCCTGGTTCTAATTTGAGTTATGTTTCCCCTCAAACTGTTGAGAAATGTAAATTGCAGCAAGTTAAACATGTTAAATCATGGCTGGTACAACTAGCCACTGGAACCAAAAGAAAGGTAACAAAGGTCATACCAGCATTCCAATTCATTATGAATAGATTACCCACCCAAGCAACCCTAAACATACTCCCTTTGGGATCTTATGACCTGTTGATTGGCATGGACTGGTTGACTACCCATAAAACCAAGATAGACTATAACAATAAAAATTTAGAGTGTGAATATGAAGAGGGGAGAAAAATAACCCTACAAGGAATTCAAAATCCAGTCTCAGTGAGACAAATATCATCCCTTCAAGTGAACAAGTATTGCAGAAAAGGATTCGCTTTATATGAAATACAAGTGTTGAACTTTGTTGAGGAAATTAAACCAATCCTAGAGGACCATACCATATTAAGAGAGAATAAATATGTATTTCTATGATAGGTACTTGGACTACCTCTAAGAAGGGATATTGACTTTTCAATAGAACTTGCACCAGGAGTGGTGCCAGTGTCTAGAACACCCTATAGAATTGTACACCATAGCTAGTTGAGATCAAACTACAACTAAAGGATATGTGGTACAAAGGATACATTCAGACTAGTGTGTCCCCATGGGGATAACCAACCTTGTTTGTGAAAAAGAAAGATGGCACACTTAGGTTGTGCATAGAATATACACAACTCAATAAGTTGACCATTAATAATAATTATCCCTTGCCAAGGATAGATAACTTGTTTAACCAATGAAGGGGTGATACAATCTTCTTCAAGATTGACTTGAGGTATGGATACCATCAGGTCTGAATTAAGGATGGATACATCCATGAAACAACCTTTAGGACAATATATGGTCACTATGAATATGTGGTGGTGTCACTTGGGCTTACCAATGCACCAACCACTTTTAAGTGCTTAATGAATAATGTACTCAGTAAGTTCTTGGAAAAATTCGTATTGGATTTCATTTATGATATCATAATATATTTTAAGAATAGGGAAGATCATGAAGAACATTGCAAGCTAGTACTCCAAGTGCTAAGAGAGCACCAAATCTATGCTAAATTTAGTAAGTGTGAAGTTTTCCAGAAACAAGTCCATTACTTGGGCCATGTTATTTCTGAAGAAAGAGTAGTAGTTGATCCTAATAAGATCAAATCCATTATGGATTGGCCTATCCAAAAGGATGTATATTATATCAGATCCTTTATGGTCCTAGCAGGATACTATAGGAGGTTCATAAAGGGATTTTCCAATATTGGTTTCCCAATCACCTCCCTTCAAAAAAGGGAGTTAAGATCAATTGGACATCAGAATGTGAAGAGAGATTCCAAGAGCTTAAATAACTTCTAACCAATGCACTTGTGATGAATATTGCAAACCCAAAAATGAACTTCCTTATGTGTATAAATGCTTGGAAGGAGGGGCTTGGAAGAGTTCTTATGCAAGAAGGACATTTAATTTGCTATGGATCCAGAAAATTGAATGAGCATGAAATCAATTATGTGACCCATGATCTAGAATTGGAAGCCATAGTAAATGATTTAAAAATGTGGAGGCATTACCTCCTAGGTAGAAGATTTATGCTTATGACAGACCATAATGGGTTTAGATATTTGTTTGATCAACCAAAACTCAATGCTATACAATCTAGATGGATGGATCTCCTTAGTGAGTTTGATTTTGAAATCAAACATGTCAAAGGAAAATAAAATAGGGTGCTTGATTCCCTTAGCAAAATTATGAAAGTGATTCACTTGGAAGTTGTAAGAACCTATGAATCGGATGTCAAAGATAGAGTCAAAAGAGAACAATAAACATATGCATTTTTCAATACTGTAAAATAATACTTAGAACAAGAGCCTGTAGGGATAAAGTATGAGGGTTATCAATTTCTTAATAATGGCCTAGTAACTTACAAAGGTAGGTTGTATATTCCAAATTGTGATGAATTGAAGAAGTTCATCATGGATTAAATACACAAAAGACCATATACTGGTCATCTTGGTTATCAAAAGATGATCACATCCACTAGGAAATTATTCTATTGGCCTGAACTAAAAAAGGACATAGTTGATTACTTGGCCAAATGTCTAGAATGTCAATAGGTTAAGGAAGATCATCGACATCCAACAGGGTTGTTGCAGTCCCTACCAATTCCAGAATGGAAATGGAAACCATCTCCATGGATTTCATCACAGTGTTACCAAGATCAACCAAACAAAATGATGTCATCATGGTAGTTGTGGAAAAATTGAGCAAGGTTGCTCACTTCATTCCCGTCAAGTCAATTTGCAAGGAAATAGACATTGCCAATATTTTCATGAAGGTAATATTTAGACTACATGGCATACCTAAGGAAATCATATCTGGCTGAGATTCAATATTTAATTCAACCTTTTGTAAATATCTAATTGTTGGCTTCAAAACTAAATTGCTATTTAGTATACTATCACCCTAAAATCGATGGACAAAAAGAGAGGGTAAACCAAATGTTAGAGGACATGCTAAGGATGCATGTGATGCATCATCCCAATAAGTCAAAATACTACCTACCACTCTTAGAATTTGCCTACAACAATGGCTATCATGAGTCATTAAGGATGATCCCTTTCGAGGCCCTCTATGGCAGACAATGCAAGATTCCAATCCATTGGGATAACCCAGTGGATAAAATTACAATCGGGCTAGATATGATAAAGTAAATAGAGCAACAAGTAGTCCAGATAAAAAGGAATCTAAAAATATCTCAGGATAGACATAAGAGCTATGAAAACAGAAAAATTACTCCTAGAGAGTTCAAAGCAGGCGATCATGTGTATCTCATAGTTAGACCCAGGAAAAACTCCTTGAGAATGGGAGCTTGTGCCAAGTTGGCACCTCGATATTGTGGACCCTTTGAAATTTTGGACAAAGTGGGAACTGTAGCATATAGACTCGCATTTTCTCCTACAGTGAAGGAACATGATGTTTTCCATGTTTTGCTACTAAAGAAATATGTGCATGATTCTAATCATATAATTGATTGGCCTGTGATTCAGGTGGAACTCGAGGGAGAATTCCTTCCAGAGCCACAATGCATAATAGACAGGAAGGAAATACCACTCAAGAACAAAACCATTGCATAATTCAAGGTGTAGTGGAAACACTTTGTTCCATGTAACACACCCATCTAGCCATAGGCTGGGCATGTTAGCTACAAGTCCCTTCTCTAGATTAATTTGATCCCTACTCTTTTTTTCCCAACAAGGAATGCATGAAAGGTTCTCATGCATTGATCAAGATTTAGTATAAGAATATAAACAGTGAAGCATACAACATGCACAATAATACACAACAAGCATTCTCTCTCTCTCTCTCTCTCTCTCTCTCTGTCTCTCTCT
>ML784032.1:262140-294742 GCA_009831015.1 Picea engelmannii
ATACACAGGTAATTAATACCATAACAGAGAGCACTTATATTTTATAGAAGAGAACCACCGAGTCACTGCATACCAAGGACGTTCCACCCAACCGTAGACACTATTGTTCCAAGTCTCAACATCAATGTCACCCCTGAGCCAGGGCTATGAATCCACAAGAACGGTTCTAGAGTCTTACCTGACTTCCCAAACAAGTCAACACTCAATATCTCATAGGATTCTCCAATACTCACAACAATCCAATTACTCGACTCTCTTATACCCATCCTGCACAACCCAAGATAATGGACCCCCACCCTTCTCTGCCACGTAGTCCCTCAGACAATCCTTCTCCTTTCAGGGCTCCAGTGCAGCTGGTCCATAATCTCCATGTTGGGACTCTTAGGACTCCCAGTTGTGAGAAAATATGGACACATTCCAAGCACCTCAGACATGTAGGCCTCAAATCATGGTTGGATTACACCGACACTCTCTACAATCAATAATTCTATAGCTTCACTTCAGTAGTTTTCATTCCTTTCCCAAGCCAAGACATGCATGAGGAAAATGAGTGAGTGAAGAAAATAATGGAGTGCAGACTCCATGAGATAGGGTGAACAGTCAAACATTTGGATGAAGGAATGCGTGAGGAAACCAACAACAATACCAGAATGGTGACGAGAAGGAGAGTGAGCTAAGGACCAAAATGAATGAAAGAATTATCCAACGGGAGAATCCCTTCACTAGACTAGGGAAGGGTTTTTGTAATTCATGGGGACCAAGAACCTCTTGAAATTTCCCCAATAATCTTACATAATTGATTACCCCCCCTTCATTAAAAAAAATGGGTAATTAAAACATGAAATAAACACTTATCCCCTTAATCCCCCTCTCTTGTGGAATCATATCCCCCTATAATTCTAGTCCTTGTCCGTCTAGCATCCAATGAGGTACTTATTATTAATAATGATCAAACATTACATCTCTTAGGCACACTGGCCTTTTGATAATTTTTTGGGAACTCTAGCCTCTCAACAACGTAACAATACATTATTTAATATGGGGGCTCAAAACCCGGGGTGTTACATCCCCCCCCCCCCTTATTTTGGCATTGTCCTGAGTACATATACAAAACATGAATCAAAATTTAAAAATTTATTCAAAAAGTTGTGGGTACTCTACCCACATGGCATATTCATGCCCCCAGGTAGCATCTTCAGGACCATAGCAGGTCCACTAAACTTTTACCATCTCTATAACTTGATTCCAGATCATTTTTACTTTTCTGTCCAATATTCACACTAGATGGACCTAAAAGTATTCCTCTGTCTCTACCTGAATCAGATACCAATCAATAACATGGTTTGGATAATGTACATATTTATTTAGAAAAGAGACATGAAATACATTATCCACATTCATGGAAATAGGAAATGAAATCATGTATGCAATTGGCCTTATTCTTTCCAACATCTCAAATGGACCACAGAATCTGGTTGCTAGCTTTGTACAACTACCCAACTTCAAAGAGATCTTCTTGGGATTTGCTTTTAAAATCATATTCTCCCCCACTTTAAAATATCTTGATGTCCTATTCTTATCGGCATAAACTTTCTATCTATCCCAATCTTCCTTTAAATTCTGCTTAATATTAACCATCTGGTCTTCCATCTCCTTGAGAAACTCTGGCCCAAGTACCACTCTATATGTTGGGTTGTTCCAACTTACTGGAGTACGTCATTTCCTACCATACAAGGCTTCAAATGGGCTCATATTCAATGAATATTGATACCCATTATTACAGGAAAACTAAACCAAGTGCAAGTAATATTCCCACTTAGATGGCTTATCCATGACATACATTCTCAACATGTCTTCGATTACTTAGTTGACTCTCTCTGTCTTCCCATCTGACTACGGATGGTATGTTGTGCTAAAGTTCATATTTGTACCAAATCCTTTAAATAATCCCTTCCATAAATTTGAAGTAAACTTATTGTCTTTGTCTGATACAATTCGCCTAGGTATCCCATGCAACCTAAAAAATTCCTTCATGTAAATTTATGCAATATTAGTTGTTGTATGAGTTGTTTTTACAGGAGCAAAATGAGCATAATTGGTCAATTTATCAACCACTACCATGATTGAATCGTGTTGGCTAGCTATCTTGGAAAACTTTGTTATAAAATCAATGGTTATTACTTCCCATTTCTTCTATAGAATTGGTAGTGGTTGTAGCAAACCCATTGGGTGTCTATGCTCATCTTTCACTCTCTGACAATCCATACATCTGGCGATGTAATCAACAAAATCCTTTTTCATCCCTGGCCAAAATAAATGGTTCTTACTACTGTAATTTTTTTATGGTAACCAAAATGTCCAACATATGGGAGATTATGCATTTCCTTTAATAACAAATTCCTAAGTTCTCCGGAACTAGGAACATAAATTCTATTTTTATGCACAAGTAGTCCATCTTCCCTTATCTCATACTCTTTCATTTTTTTTTGTACATCCTCTTGCTACAAGATTTCCTTTACCGTGACAACATCATATAAAATTATTCCCTTCAAGTCTAACTGATGCATACTAACAGTTTTAGCATGTATGAGATGCACCCATCTACTAAGTGCATCAACAATTTTTTTTTATTTTCCCTTGATATCAAAGTCATATTCACTTAAAATTTTGAGCCATCTTGTTTTCCTGGCATTCGAAGTTGGTTTTTCAAAACGATACTTCAGATTGTTGTCGTTTGTTCTTAATTTGAATCTCTTTCCCATGAGATAATTCCTCCACATATTCAACGTGTGAACAATGGAATCAAGATCCAAGTCATGTGTGGCAAGGTTCCTCTCATTCTCTTTAATCTTTTTGGACTCATAACAAATGACATGTCCATTTTGAGTGAGGACTCCACCAAGTCCTTCCTTGCATGCATTTGTACATATTGTTATCACTCTGTAAATTTCGTCCAGATGAAAAGACAAACGATAGAGGTAACTTTTTCAACCAGCTTTAGAGCTGAGGAACTAGACTACTCAAATCAGAGAGGGCTCTCTTGTGTCACTTAATGTTTCTTTAGCAATCAATGGATAGATTTGGTTTTCTTTGGGGGGTTCTTATAAAATAATTGAAGAAACAAAGATAGCATTTGGCCTATGGAGTCTGGAATGAGAAATGCATTGTCAAAACATGAAAACTGTCAATAGGAAAAGGATAAATGAGGCGATGAGTCTGAGTTTATATATGAAATTTGCATGGCATTAGAGGAAAAGAAACATATAACTACATCAGAGCATATTAAAATGAATTCTAAATTGGTCAAGAAAAAATACACATAGTCTAAATTGCTTAAGTGAAGAGCATCGCAATGATGAATTCTGGGTTTTTGTTTCTCCAATTTAGATAGATGAAAGTGTAAATGAAATATAATATTACAGGAATCACATACTGTGAAATAAAACAAGACTCATATCACCACCAATTAGAATCTTTTCATAAACAGTCCAAAATCCACTTCTGCATTTATATATTCATTTTAGCCCCAAAGTTTACAAAGGTCTTCCTTCTCATAGGGAATGCTCCTCTTTTCTCCATCCTTTCTATATCATCGAGATAATATATATACAGAGGAATCACTTGAGGAATTCAAAACATTTAAATCCCCCATAATTCTAAAAATAGAGATCATATACAAAAAGGAGTGATTTATATAGACAATTATCCTATTTTAAAGGGATCATTACAAATAGGTCTGACATATCTGGGGCCTTTTTCCTCGACCCCCATCAGTCTAAAATTTGCTGGAATATACCCAATCCTACCTGAGAGTTTATTTCAGATTGGCAATTTTCTCCTTTAGAGTGCTCAACCAGATTAGTTGATTTTCCTTGACGCCCTCCATCACCTCAGTTTTGATTTCTATTTTCTTTGTTTTTTATGCCTCTCCTTCACTGCCTGCTTGTAGATTTCGTCTGCGTGTCCATTGATGATTAGGTCCCTCATAAAAGGTTTTAATATGACCCCTAATTCTGGTTCAGTCGCGAGTTCAGTATGAAATTTAGTTGCTAATATCTTCGCAACCAACCTTTCTCTCTTACTCATTGATAAGCTTGACATGTTAGTTGAAAACCCTGTTGTACTGGATACTGTTCGATTGGCATTGTTCATGTATTCCAACCTCACAGAGACCACGATTTTTTATCTCCCTTAATTTTACAGAACTCAGGAAATCAATCCAGCTCAATATTACTTCACTTATGCATGAGATGACAATCTCCCGGAGTAGAATAAGGCCACCCATATCTGAAGACTGATAGTCCTTGTATCCTGATCATGAATTACTAATAGGGTACGTTGGTTTTCCATGCTTCACCAATATACTTTGAATGATGAGATTTTGAGTTAGTTATACGAAGACGTTCACTTGACATGTCGTATGGGAAGTACCTGAACCAACGATGTGAGGTGATTTGACTAGCCGTCACCTACCCCCACGAGTTGTTGATTTGACACATTATACCATGTGACATTAGGGTTGTTTGGAAAATGGTTTCAAGAAGAATTATTTTCTCCCTGATGTACTTCTAAGGGTGCCACGCATTCGCTACTAAAAATACAATGGTTTTCTCCAGTCTTCCCTCGCATAATTAAATTTCGTGCTATTTCGTCGTCCGATATGGGCATCAACCATTGGTCTGGGCTACTTCAAGATCAATGGTCCATAGGATTCCCTCCTTCGTGCTCCTGCTAAATTTTTCCACATTGCCGCCACATATGACCTGAGCCTCTAAATGATGCCATGTCTCTATACTTCTTTAGTCACCTTCCAAATTTAAACTCAGATTTCAAGCATAATCGTTATGTTGATAACACATACCAAAAAAATTTCATTTGGGTTTGCAATTTTTAGCACTGGCGCACTAGTGAGTAATGAATTCAACAAATTAAAGTTATATTCACATTCGACTGTCCATTCAAATTTAATTCCCTTGTTTTGCAAAGAATTGATGGGATGAGCAATCTTAGAGAACCCTCTTATAAGAATTTTGTAGTAACCAACCAACCCTATAAAATATTTGACTTCTAAAGCATTCTTGGGCACTTGCCATCCTCTAATGTCTTCGATATTGTTTGGATCCACTGCTATATCCTTTTTTGAAATAATGTGCCCCAAGTAATGGATATGTTCTTGATAAAAAGAACACTTGCTCAGCTTGGCATACAACTAATGTTCCCTCATCACTCACAATACCAATATTAGGTGATTTTCATGCTCTTCCTCTGACTTAGAATAGACAAGTATGTCATCCAGGAATACTATGACAAACTTGTCCAAGTAATTTCTGAATATGTCATTCATTAAGCACATAAAGACAAATGGTGCATTGGACAATCCAAATGGCACCAGTGCAAATTCATAATGCCCATACATGGTTCTAAAAGTTTTCTTATGGATATCTTCTTCTTTGATTCTTACCTGATGGTATCCTGATCTCAATTCTATCTTAAAGAATATATTTTCACCTCTTAAATGATCAAAGAGGTCATCAATTATAGGTAAAGGATACATGTTCTTTATTGTTGACTTATTCATCTTTCAAAAGTCAATACACAGCCTCAAGGTTCCATATTTATTTTTAACAAAGAGTACAGGTGCTCCCCAAGGTGAAACACTTGGGAATATGTACCCTTTCTCCAGTATCTCCTCCAACTGCATTTGTAATTATTTTAACTCTGGTTTGCTAATTCTATAAGGTGTTTTTGACATCAGGGTAGCTCCTGGAACTAAGTCAATAGAGAATTCTATTTCCCTTTTTGGTGGCAACCCTTGTATTTCTTGGAATACATCCTAAAATTCTTATAGTACCGAGAAATCTTCAAGGCTTGTACCCTTTCTATACTTTGGCTCCTCCACATGGGTTGTATACAACTGACACCCTTTTCTAAAACACCTATTCAGTTGTAAGGCCAAAATATCCCTTATAGAGATGGGTCTTGGTACAACTTTCACAATGCTTTGTTTTCCATCTCCATCAAGACATGTAAAATTCTTTCCGTGACAATCTAGGACATCATGATGCTTGTCCAACCAATCCATTCCAATTAGAATATCATAAGACCCAAATAGTATGATATTCATATCATCACTAGTATTCACACCATTAAGGATTATGGAAAAACTTCTGACCATATCATGGATTCTCCTTTTGGTTCCAGTGGCTAGTTGAACCAAACTTGATTTCTCGGGCTTACTCTTCTCCAAATGTAATCTATCCACTATATTAGGATCAATGTAACAATGACTTTCTCTTGAATCAATTAAAATAGAAACGGGTTGATTAATGATCTTACCTTCCACCTCGATCATATTGGACTGGTACTCTTCTTGTCGATCATCTAAGGCTACATAAATTCTTCCCACGTCTTCGACTGTTGTAGCCTCTTGTATGTTGTGCATGGTCTTCACTCCATCCTTTCTGTGAGGTAAATCCTTGTACATGTGATCTTCCTTACATCCCCAACATTGGATTGGTGTTCTTCCCCTTTTTCCCAAGGAGTATTCTTTCTTGGATTCATCCTTAGCATACCAGTCTTACTGATTTTTATTAGGATCATTTCTATTGAAAGGAGGTTTGAATCCCTTCTTCCTCTTATCAAAATTATCCTTCTTCTTATCCTTCCAGGATTTATGCATGGACTCTCTACCCTAGCCTTGCTCATACAAGTACTTGGCCCTCCTAATGGTCTCAGTCAAGGTCTTGGGTTCATCATACTAAATATTTTATTTATAAAAGGATGGAAGTCCACTCAAAAACCTTTGTATTTTTACCTTTTCATCATTTATAAACCCAACATACTTTAACAACCCCATGAACTTCTTCTCATATTTTTCCATGGACATGCTTCCCATCCCGAGTTCAAATAACTCTTGCATTTTCTTGTCATAGAAATGCTTTGAGAGGTACTCCTTATGAAAATAATTCTTGAATTGCTTCGAAGTGATCTTATTCTCATTAACATTCTCAAATTGATTCAGTTGATCCCACCACATAACAACTTTCCCATGTAAGTGGTAGGTGGAAATTCTAGATTCTAGATTTGATGAATAGTTGTGCAATTGGAAACATATCACGAGTCCAAGAAACCATGCTTCGACATAATATTCCCTTCCTCTTTCACCATCAAAGGATGTTGGCTTGAGCTTCCTCAAATCTCCTTGCAAAATTTCTACCTCATGTATCCTTCTTTGGTGCCTAATAGGAGACACCTCTGGACTCCTTAAGGAATATTTAGATGCATAAAAATTTCTTATTGAGTAAGGAGATGAGTGGTGTCTATGAGCTCTACTAGCACTTCTAGAATAACCTGATCTTCCACGATCATCTCTTCTTTCACGATTCTTTCCTCCTTCCTCTTGTCTTGAGCCATCCTTGGCTTGTCCTTGTAACTAATTTAAGCTCTTTAGTACTCGAGAATTTATCTAACTTTTCTCTCTCATCAGCCTCTCATTGTCTGCCTTGTAGCTATGCACTTCTATTTTCAGGCTTCTCACAGTTTCTAGCAATTTTTCTTGCTCCCCTCAGCCCTTGCATTCATTGGATTCTATCTCTGCATTTCCAATTATGGTATTATGGCATTTGGCCTCTTTTTCATGGTTGGAGGCTCCCTCACCTTCTTCCATTTCTTCAATACGTATTCTAAGTTGATATGTTTAAATCCCTTAATTTTGCAAAATGTGAAAATGACCATTTTCTCAAAGTTAAGCACGTAACAGACAAAATTTGCCAAACAAAATGCTACATGTCCCTTTAATTCATGACAAATACATATGAATAAAACTTCCATGTTATCCCTGGGTCGATACAAAAATCAATTCTTCATAGGCGTTCCCTTCAAACCATTGTCCCAAGTGACCATGGCTCGAAACCGTGGGCCAAATCCTTCCTTCGTGCCTTTCCTTCTTCAAAAAACAATTTCTCCCATTAGCCCTTTTTCCTTCATCCCTCAATCCCATAAGACCACAACTATGACCTTGCACTTAACCGAAAAGCACTTATGCGGAGCTCTGGGACTTCAGGGCTCTGAAAGTCTCACCTATACCATGCATCATACTTCTCGAATGTCAAACTGGTGAAGCTCTTCAGGGATTCGGGGTTCTAACCAGAACATACCCGAAAAATTCCAAACCACCAAACCTTCGAACTCCCAGAGTCTCATGATCACTACACATCAATACTAATACGTGTTGAGAGTCATGAAGATGACATGTGGTGCAAACTATGAGCGAAAATTGTCAAGTCATAACCGACACAAAGGGTCTATGAACAACATAAAACAGGATGACATGCGACACGTATAAGGTAGGTCCACGTCACCCCAGGTGACATCATCCCTCCATTTCACTCCAACTTTCTGACTTCAGAGGATTTTCCCAGCATCACATTACAATTCTTCTGAACTTCCAAAGAGACAGACCCTCGAAGGGCTCAAGGATCAACGATCCAGGTTTACTCTTGATATATGAAATCATGAGGAGCTCCGAGACTCTAGGCTTCAGAGAGTTTTGAAACACAACACAACATTTTCCCCGAACACCGAATTATGAACCTTTACTATTCTTATGACACGTGTCCCTGAATTTTGAATGATCCAGATTTACTTTGGAGTTCGAGACTTCGAGATATTTCTTCCCAAAAAATTAACGAATCACTTCTCCAGTAGTGTCGAACCTCTGAACTAGCGTGATATCTACGACTCAAACTCACTAGTATGCAAATCAGATGGTTGGAGTCTGATCTCCTCCACTATGCTTTGCCTCTTGATCTATTCTTGATCCAAAGACCTAGATCTGCCCTCTTAGTGATCTACGGTGTAGATTCACCACGAGACTTTAGAGCTTTGACAATTTTACCTCCCTTTTCATCAAGACTTGTCATGGGTCGAAGCCATGGAGTCCAAAGGAATATGGTGCTTAATGAATCTGCACCTTCTCTAGATCCAATAGATGTGAGGGATCTGACCTCTCTCAAACATATCCAATGGTCCAAAACTAAATTGATCCTATTGTGGCAATCCCTACCAAATTTGAAAGGGACGGTCACGATATTTCAACTCCTTGCTAACGATATTTGTTCTTCTGAACTATCTCTTTAACACCATTCCTCCTGAGCTTCACGACCTGCAAGTCCTAATTCGATCTCAACCACGAGATCTTGTCTAACAGATCTAGCCCATTCCAGCCCCGTGTCTCAACTTGGAGCTCTGATACCAAATTGTAACACACCTAACCAGCCATAGGTTGGGCATGTTATCTACAAGTCCCTTCTCTAGACTAATTCGATCCCTACTCTTTTTTTTCCCAAGAGGGAATGCATGAAAGGTTCTCATGCATTGATAAATATTTAGTCTAAGCATATAAATAGTGAATCATATGACATGCACAATAATACACAACAAACATTGTTATTCTAATATATATATATATATATATATATATCAAATTCAATGATAATTAAATTCACAGTGGAATAATTCATACATAGGTAATTAATACCATAATAGAGAGACCTTATCTTTTATATAAGAGAAACACCGATTGGATACAGACCAAGGAAGTTCCACCCAACCATAGACACTGTTGTTCCAAGTCTCAACAACAATATCACCCCCAAGCCAGGGCTATGAATCCACAAGGATGGTTCTAGAGTGTTACTTAGCTTCCCAAACCAGTCAGCAGTCAATCTCTCACAGGATTCTCCATCACTCACAACAATCCAAGTACCCAACTCTCTTCTATCCATCCTTTACCACCCAAGAGAATGGACCCCCACCCTTCTCTTCCACGTAGTCCCTCAGACAATCCTTCTCCTTCCAGGGCTCCATTGTAGTTGGTCCAAAATATCCATGCTGGGACTCTCAGGACTCGCAGCTGTGAGAAAATATGGACAGAGGCCAAGAATATTAGACATCCAGGCCTCAAATCAAGGATGTATTACACCATCACTCTCTATAACCAATAATTCCATGGCTGCACTTCAACAGTTAGTCTTCCTTTCTCGATCCAATACACACATGAGGAAAATGAGTGAGTGAAGAAAATGAATGGAGTGAAGACTCCATGGGAGAGGGTGAAAAATGAAACATTTGGGTGAAGGAATGCATGAGGTGACCAAAAATAGCACCATAATGGGGATGAGAATGAGAGTGAGGGATGGTCCAAAATAAATGAGAGAATTATCCAACGGGAGAACCACTTCACTAGACCAGGGACAAGGTTTTTGTAATTTGTGGGGACCAAGAACCTCTCGGTATTCCCCCAAGAAGCTTATGTAACTGATTCCCCCCCATTAAACAAAATGGGTAATTAAAACATGAAATGAACACTTATCCCCTCAAGCTCCCTCTCTTCTGGAATCATATCCCCCTATAGCTCTAGTCCTTGTTTTTCTAGCATCCAACAAGGAATTTATTATTAATAATGATCAAACATTACATTTCTTAGGCACACTATCCTTTTAATAATTGTTTGGGCACTCTATCCTCTCATAAATGTAACAATACATTATTTAATATGGGGAATCAAAACCTGGGTTGTTACAGTCCATATGAAGCTACATGGGAAATGGAGGATGCCATGAAACATGAATACCCATTTTTGTTCACTTCTATACATACAAAGCACATAGACAGGTAGAACATCGAGGAGGATGTTCCTTTAAGGGGGAGGGGATTGTAATGCCCTTGTTTCCCCCAGCTTGTAAATATAACTATAACTTGCCAAAAGACTGTGAAAAAATAAATATGTGCGAATGATGGGTTTGATGAACCTTTTGTTATAAAAGGTAATGTATGTATTTCCTGTTATTAATTAAATATGGATGGTGTTGCTTAAATATTAAAAAGGGGGTTTGCCAAGATAGACCATGATGCTATGAGAGAGATGGTGAAGGGAACCAGAAATGGTTGTGATGACCCCCACCAACCCTGTACCTCACTAAGTTAATTTATCAAACCTAGAATAGTCCTCTGACCTAAAAATGAATTACCATTCAAGCTGGTAGTTGGAAAATCCTCCTCAAGAGCTAATGAGGAGATGGGGAAGGGTACCCATCTGTAAGGATCCTAGAACTAACCATGAGCTGGGGATTCATACCCACACAATATTTCTAAGGAAGGAAAGAAATGAATTAATTCGGGGGGAATAGGAAGATCTACGAGGAAGAAGAGTGGAGAGACCAATCTCCAGAAGAGAAAAGAGTGCTTGCAATTCTCTTGTTTGAAGGGGACCTGAGAAACAAGCTCGTTCTAGGTGCAAGAATCTACTAGCAACATTTTCAGTCCAAGCTGAGAAATGGGGCTGATGAGTGACTGTGGAAGTACTCATTATAGACCTCCTTTCTTGGTACAGAGAAAATTGTTTGCTAAGTCCCAATGGGAGGAGGAGAGTAACCTTTGTCCCTGACTATCACAGAGAAAGAAGAAAAAGTCTCTCTCAGAGCATCATGGTTTAGCTAGGGGGTGGCCAACAATAAATCCATTCAAGAGTGGTTGTGCCTATGGTTGGGTGGAAATAGGCACCCCTTTCAGCAGTTGCTTCATGATATCTAGTTTCTTATAAGTATGTTCATACTCTATGTATTGAAATAGAAATGATGATTGAATATACATGCTTATGACTACATTATGTATTGAATGATTAAGGTAGAAATATTTATTGTTTTCCTTTGAACCCATGCTTTTGAATGGCATTATGGTTTCCTTAGCTTGTCAGATAGAGAGTTAAGGGTCATGATTTTGTGAGATAGTCGGGGTAGAGCTAACTGGAATACTTAAGTCTCATCGACCTCTCAAAATCACTTTCATGGGAATACTAAGTTCAAGCCCTGTGGAATGAGGGAGCCTCCTTCAAATCCCTCACATGTATGACCAAGGGCTCATGTCCATGTCCTTAAACAATTCACGGCTAAGGGATTAGTGTGTAGCCCATGAAAAGTTTTGGAGGACCCATGAGACCAAGGTCTGGGAAACTCTGGGAGATCAAATCTACGAGGTGTTATGACCCTACCATTTTAAAACCAGCCGAAGGAAACACATTGACACGGTTAACCACAAGGTTAACTGATGTCTGGTGGTTTCCCTAACCATGGAAGATATACCTATCCCACCGTTAAACCCAACCCACTTACCAATCTCGAAGTATCACAAGTCGTAGATCCAAGGGTATTCGAGAGTCCCCCTAGTCATTGGATATATGTTGAGGTAAGCCCGACATTGACTACTTCAGAAGAAAAGAGGTGTTGTAGCACCAAATTCCGTGAATGTCGGAGTTACGAATTGATATGAGCCATGGATTTAGGGAGTCCATTGAAAACTCCTCTTAACCACTCGATCAACTAGTGGAGGGATTCACATATAGTACTTATATGAAGTCCTACTTCGAGGGAACGAAGTTTCCATAGCACCGAAAACCCCAAAGGCCGGAGATGTGAATTAACATGAACAATAGATCTGGGGATGCTTAGGGATCCTTCCTGGCCGTTGGATTCTATGTGGCGCAGGGATGATTTTAGGGGCTAAATTTCGCTCATGGGCTAATTTTCCATGGTTTTTTCAAAAATGAGATTCGCTATTTTAAAAATGATTCTCCCAAATTCTATAGGATAAAATGATTTTACCTTAAAAATAGCCAAAAATTTATAAAAACTATATAAAATACTTAGAAATTTGAATATTTTTACAAAAATATCGCCAAACATTTATAGTTGACATATGAAGGATTAGTAAGATTCGCCAAGGTTTCTACATTTAAAAATAAATTTCCATCCTTAAAATCATCCCTAATGTGGTGTTCAGCTCGGTGTTGACCACTCTAGGAGTAAGGAGGAAACCACACAATGTATTTTCCGAACAACAAAGTTACGAGGTAATGGAGGCCATAGATCAATATATCTACATGGATGCATCTCGGTCATGAGATCTAAGGGAGGTGAATGGCCCTCAGTCCGGAGTGATGTGGCACACTCACGTCAGCCAGGGTGATGTGGACCCACGAATGACATGCCATGTGTAACATGGATTTGTATGTTTCATAGTCCTTATGTGCCCATTAAAACGTGACACGTTTCACCCACTAAAGGGGCCACGTGTTATCTCTGCCTTGCCGCATGTCACCCACCTGGCACGTATTCGCATGGGTTACTAGAGGGTGGAGTACTTGGGACCCACCTATCCTTATCTCTGTGTTTGATATGTCACCTCATGAAAGAGTGAACCGTTTGGGAGTCTGGGACTTCATGACTCCAAAGGTTTGGGGTGTAGTGTCATAGGTAAACTAGAAGGTTCAAAGAATAGAGCCATGTGGTGAGATTTCAGTCTCCTTCGAGATTTCAGGATTTTGGACTCTGCTGAATATGTGCGTAGAAATAAAAAGGGGTGTTCTGTGCCAAAGCATTAAACCTCCCTCTAGCCACTATGTTAAATGAGGCTCAGTCCCGCCATTGGATGGGATGGTGAATGTAATTCCATCGAGGATGTAGGAATATGGAGATGGTACGAATGAGACATACCCATGTGGGTGCCACATGGTCCTTGACTAATAATTGTTGAAGATCTTTAGGAGGAAATAACTTGCAATCCATAGATCGGATTTGAGCCTAGAAGAAGTTGTTAGAAAGATATGGTTGGGTAGAAGAAGATGGACACCTATGAAAGGGGATTCGAGACGATTAAAGTGAGAAAACTTTTCTTGCCCCATCCCTAGAAAGGGTAATTAGGGGCCGGGTGTGTTACGGATGAAGGAAACAAAATCAAAGGATATGAAAAATAACAAATATGAATTAAGGGAAGAAAATGAAGTACTTCAGAAAAGATATTTGGAAATGGACATACTACAAAAATATGAACAAGAAAAGGATGAATGAATTGCAAGAAAGGAAAAATAAATTTATGGGTTACAAAAACATAATCAAACTTTAGTCAACGATGTTAATATTAAAAGAAAAAAAATAAACACTATAAAATTAGGAAACAATGAATATTGTATATAAATAAACTACCAAAAGACTTGAAGAGGATATGTTCAAGAAGGTTAAAGATTCCCTAAATATAGAATATATCAAATTGGAAATGCAATCCATAATTGAAGAGGGGAGAAATAAGTTGATGGATAACATCACCATTCAACTTTAGAATGAGAATGAAGAGAAAGAGACTGTAAAAGAATATCATGAAAATGTACTTGAGGGTGTTGATATCCAACTTGAAAGGATAAAATACAAATTGGAAAAATTGATAAAAAATATTTCAAGGAATTGTTTCTAGGGAAAATGAAATTATAGATCAACCACAAAGGATAAAGCATGTCATTGTACTAGAAAATAATATGTATGTTGAGAGGGAAACTCTAAATATATTTGAATGTATTAGGATGTTACAGACCACGATTCAGAATTCACTAGCATAGAAAAATCTTGGATACACATAAGGTATTGTTAATGTTTATGCCATTATTATAGTTCTTTGCATTTCAATAGATAAGAGCAACATAAGAACAAGATCATTGAGAAATACACATTCAGAAGAGACACAACATTTATCTTGGGAAAACCTCTAGGGAAAGAAAACCCAGCAAAAACTTCCTTATCATAAATTGCTAATACAATGTTCAAGAGATAACTCAAACCAATACAGATAGTCCTCTCCAAAAGATGCACCACTCTTCTCCTTCTCTCTCACTAGTAATTTGCAGCTTGCCTCTTAAGAATGAGCAAGTGTGTTGTGTGATAAAGTGAGGCGCTAGCCTCTCTATATATACAAGAATGGAATGTGTGAAAGGTCTTCTCTGGCAGGGCCGACCTCTCACTCTGGGTGGGTAAACCCACCTTTAATTTAATTCTGGGTCTCAATAATAACTGTTGGGTCTGACTTCTTATTCTTCCTATTACAATTGTCCGTTGACCAATCCACAAAAGGGGTTTTGGTCCTAATACAGTTACCAACATGATTAATCCATAATGGGGATTAATCCTATGAATAAAATAACAATAATAATAAGAATACTCTTCGCAATTACATTATTTCAACACTCCCCCTTAACAAGAAGGGTCTTCTTCAATAGCATCAGGCGAGAGAGGTCTGCATCATCAGTGGCATCAGGAGGACAGTATCGTCAATATCATCTTGAAACCTTGGCTAGCACATTTACAAGTCATCGGAAGTTTACTTCATCGACAACATCATCATTCTCGAAAGAATGCCATCATCATCTGCATCAATATGTATCAATAAAAATGATACCTCATCACAACACTAGGCTGGCACATCACAGTACTACACTAGCTCAATGTCACAGCTGATAAGTTGGTAGCTCAGTGTCAGTCACATCTTGCTTTACATCTAACAACAAGGTCAGAAGCAAGGAATCATCTTGCTTTACGTCTAAAAACTAGGTCAGAATCAAGGAACACATCATCATCTTTATTTACATCTAACAACAAGGTTAGAAGCAAGGAATCATCTTTCTTTATGTCTAACAACTAGGTCAGAAGAAAGGAATAACACAGCGTCATGATTTACGTCTAACAACGAGGTCAGAAGCAATGACTCATCTTGCTTTACGTCTAACAGCGAGGTCAGAAGAAAGGAACACACAATGTCATGCTTTATGTCTAACAACGAGGTCAGAAGCAATGACTCATCTTGCTTTACGTCTAATAGTGAGGTCAAAAGAAAGTAACACACAATGTCATGCTTTACGTCTAACAGCGAGGTAAAAAGAAATGAATCATCTTGCTTTACGTCTAACAGGGAGGTCAGAAGAAAGGAACACACAACATCATGCTTTACGTCTAACAGCGAGGTCAGAAGAAATGACTCATCTTGCTTTACGTCTAACAAGGAGGTCAGAAGCAAGGAATAAATATATATACTCCCCCTTTCAGGGAGGGTCCTTTCGGACTATACCAATCTTATCTCGAAAGTGTTCAAAATTTACACGAGATAGAGGTTTGGTCAACACGTCAACAACCTGTTCATCCATGCTAATGTACTGGAGCTTCAAGGCTCCTCTCTATACCATTTCACAGATGAAATGATAGCGGATTTATATGTGCTTCGACCTGTCGTGGAATACATGATTCTCTGTCATCTTTATGCAACTCTAGTTGTCACATAGAATCACGGTTTCTCTCATCTCCAAGTCAAATAGGCCAGTCAACAACTTTCAAATCCATATAGCTTCGTAGCTAGCAGAACATGTGGCAATGTACTCTGCTTCCGTTGTGCTGAGAGAAATACTGGATTGCTTCCTACTCTGCCATGAGATCATGGCTAATCCCAAACTGAAACAGAATCTGGAAGTGCTCTTTCTATCTGCAATGCTTCCTGCCCAATCTACATCAGTATATCCACTCAATGTGAAGTCATGATCTCCATCATAGCTGAGTCCATAATCCATTGTACCTTTAAGGTACCTCATCACATGTTTTTAACCCACTAGGTGAACACGTCTAGGCTCTACTAGAAACTGACTCAAGGTGTTCACTGCAAAATAGATGTTTAGTGTGGTGTTCGTCAGGTACATTTGTGATCCAACAATCTGTCTGTACAGTGTGGCATCTATCAAGTCTGATGAAGTATCGACCAACAGCTTCAGCTTTTCTTCCATGGGTGTATTCATGGGCTTACATTCTAGCATGTCGAATCTCTTTAAGATTTTGACTGTGTACTTCCCTTGGTTAAAGAAGATCCTTTCTGGACTCTGCCATACCTCAATACCTAAGAAGTAATGCATTAGGCCAAGGTATTTCATTTCAAATTTTGTGGAAATTCTCTGTTTACATTCAACGATGAGCTTTTCTTCTTCAGTTAAGAATAAGTCATCCACATACAGTAGTAATATTACTGGTTCATTATCCATAATTTTGAAGTAGAGATTTGAGTCTGCTTTACTCTTGGTAAAGCCTAAGCTCATCAAGAAACTGTTTATACGACCATACCAAGCTCTGGGAGCTTGCTTCAATCCGTATAAGGATTTCTTCAATCAGCAGACATGAGGCTTCCTGTCTTCAACCTCAAATCCTTGGGGTTGCTCTATATACACTTCCTCTTTGATAACACCATTTAGGAAAGTTGTCTTCATGTCCATCTAGTGCAGCTTCCATTTCATCTTGGCTGCAAGAGCTATAATGGTTCTGATCGAAGTGTATCTGGCCACAGGAGCGAATGTATCTTCATAGTCAATGCCTTCCTTCTAGGAAAATCCATGAGCGACAAATCTTGCTTTATATTTCTCAATACTTCCATCAACAACATGTTTTATTTTGAAGAGCCATTTTGATGATACCACATCCTTACTTTTTGGTCTGGGAACTATTTCCCATACATCATTCTTTATTATGGATTGGTATTCCTTTGTCATGGCATCTTCCCATTCCTTCTTTTGAATGGCCTCTTCAAAGCATATAGGTTCTTCATCAAGTAGATTGCACATCAAATCCGTGTAACTGGAGAATGGCTTTGGTCTTTTCACCTGTTTTGTGGCTCCTTCCGGAACACCATACTTCTCTCCATCTTGAATAAGATATCTTGCCCAAGCAGGCTTTATTTTATGGGAGAAGGTCATTTGAGGAGGTTATTGAACTTTTGTTATGTCGTGGTCTTCAGGAGTCTCCTCATGAGGAAAAGTTATGACTTCCCTTACAGGTTTTGCAGCTCTGGGAACTTCCCTCATGGATTCTGCAATCCTGGGATTTACAGGTTCCTCTTCATACACTTCTTCAAGCTGCCATCTTCTTGATTTCTTAAGTGTTGCTTCTTCATCAAAGGTCATGTCCCTACTGATTTCAATATGGCGGTGACCAGGTATGTAGATTTTGAAGGCCTTGGAGACTTCACAGTATCCCATGAATATTCCCTTCTTTTCAGAGGGTTCCAACTTGTTTCTTTTCTCTTTCGGTATATGAATAAACACTGGACAACCAAATATTTTGAGATGGCTTACCTCTGGCTTCTTTCCGGTGAACATCTCTTCCGGGGTCTTGAACCCAAGTGCGCTATGGGATAATTATTTCTACACATAAACAACTGGCATTGTTGCTTCTACCCATAAGAACGTAGGAAGATCTTGATCGTGAGTCATGGTCTTTAAATCTTTCATAATTGTTCTGTTCTTCCATTCAACTACACCGTTTTATTGGGGATTATAGGGAGTAGTGAGTTCCCTCTTGATCCCAACATCTCTGCAAAGTTTTACGAACTCCTTTGAGGTATATTCTCCTCCATTGTCTGACCTGAGTATCTTAATCTTTCTTTCAGAAATATTCTCTATCAAGGCTTTGAATTCCTTGAATTTACTGAATACTTCATCTTTAGATTTTAAGAAATATATCCAGGTCTTATGAGAATAGTCATCAATAAATGATACATAGTATACATACCTGCTAATGGAGGATGATGGAATTGGGCCACACACGTCTGGATGAATGAGTTCCAATACTCCTTCTGCTTTTCTATCCCTCTTTGGAAAAGGGTTCTTGATATTCTTCCCTTCCACACATCCATTGCATATGCCTTCTTGATCGACCTTGAGTTTTGGTAAACCTGTGACAGCCTTGCATATGTATGGTAGTGCCTTGTAGTTGATGTGGGCCAATCTTCTATGCCAAAGTTCGCATGAGTTTTTAATGGTATGGGTCATGGCATTTTCTAGGTGACCCTTCAACTTATATAAGCGATTTTCTTCACTTCCAATGACAATTGCTTCATTTAAGTTTTCTCCCTTAACCCACATAAGAACTTCTCCATCTATGAAGGAAACTCTATAGCCTTTCTTGTCTAAAGCTGATATGGAGAGTAGGTTCTTCTTTAAGCCTGGTACATAGAGTATGTCCTTCATTGTTCTTGAGTTTTTTGAATCTAGCTTGTAGTTTGATTCTCCTACTTCCTTGATGGGATATTGATAATCATCTCCAAGAGTCACTTTCTGAGAAAACTTATTTTCTGAAATACAAGAGAGTATTTTTCTTACCCTTCATATGTTTTGATGCACCGCTATCAATGAGCCATGTGTCCTCTCCAGGTGATACAGATATTGAGAGGGCCGAGATCAAGACATGGTCCTTAATCATCTTCATAGGTGGTTCTTAATCTTCGACTATGTGGGCATGTTGCCTTTTGTGCTTCCTCTTGTATTCTTCTCTTTTGACTGGACAAGAATTTGCCTTGTGTCCCATCTTATCACAATGATATCATTGTATATATGAGAGATCTCATCCCTTGCGTTGTCCTTTCTTCTGAAAATTTCTTGGATGAGATTCTTGGTTGTTGAATTTGTTTGACAGTTGAGGTTCTCTATGAGATTCCCTTTTGAAGTAAGGTTTCTTCCTTCCTCCTTTTGTATGAGTATCTAGGACTTGATCATCATCCCTTGCTAGTAGTGCTTCATGGTTGGATACCCTTGTCTCTTCTTGGATGCATTCTTCTCATAGGCTCTCAAACTGTAGTTTTTCCTTTCTGGCACATACTGACTGGATGAAGGAAGCCCAAGGTCTTGTGAGACCATTTAGGGCCATTATTACAAATTTGTCTTCATCGATTGTGTCTCCAATCGCTTTTAACTATTCTTTTATTTCTAAGATTCGGGGGAAATATTCTTGAATCATTTATCCTTTCTGCATCTTGGTATTCTTCAATTGAGATCTTAGATTCATCTTTCGATTGATGTTATTTCCTTCATATAGTTTTCTTAGAGAGTCAAACATCTCCTTCAGAGTTTTCTTGGACGATACATACAGGATCAGGTGGTCTTTGATTGAATCTGCAATGATTCTTTGAGCCCTGATTGAGTCCTTCTGATGCTTCGCTTTCTCTACGGCATCTTCAGGTTCCTCCACTTCTTCTTTGATAAATTTTGCTAGGTCATTCTCTGCAAGGATCAAACCGATCCTATACTTCCAGGCATGGAAGTTGTCTATGCCTTCTAGTTTCTCAACAAGCTTTGTGCTTGCATACATCTTGTACTTGAGGCTACGAAAAATGACCAAAAATGAAAATGCTTAAAATCAAATTTTGACCTTACCAAGAGGTGTGCTTGGCTGAGGCAAGTAGCCTGGTGTTCTTGGATCTTAGAAAATCCAATTTTTTACCCCTTCAAATCTGATCTGCGTATTTCTGGTCTGGTGCTTCTAGTACTATGGTACTTCTGGTACTTTTGGTACTGGTTTTTTGGTACTTCTGGTACTTTTGTGAAACAAGGGTTTCACTTTGTGGAAGATCCAACCACTGAAAAGGTGCACTCTAAGTGCCAAAATAATCCTTGGGGGAGGGTGCAACTTTCTAGGTGGTTTTAAGGCTGAAAAGATTCACTTTTGAAAAACCCTAATTTGCAGGTACTGCAACAGTGACGTTTTTCTCTTACGAAATATGCTTCCTTTAGGTTGGCTCTGATTCCATGTTAATTTTTATGCCATTATTATAGTTCTTTGCATTTCAATATATAAGAGAAACATAAGAACAAGATCACTGAGAAATACACATTCACAAGAGACACAACATTTATCCTGGGAAACCCTCTAGGGGAAGAAAACCCAGCAAAAACTTCCTTATCATAAATTGCTAATACAATGTTCAAGAGATAACTCAAACTAATACGGATAGTCCTCTCCAAAAGATGCACCACTCTTCTCCTTCTCTCTCACTGGTAAGTTGCAACTTGCCTCTTAAGAATGAGCAAGTGTGTTGTGTGATAAAGTGAGGCGCTAGCCTCTCTATATATACAATACTGGCATGTGTGAAAGGTCTTCTCTAGCAAGGTCGACCTCTCACTCTGGGTGGGTAAATCCACCTTTAATTTAATTCTGGGTCTCAATAATAACTGCTGGGGCCGACTTCTTATTCTGCCTATTACAATTGTCCGTTGACCAATCCACAAAAGGGGATTTGGTCCTAATACAATTACCAACATGATTAATCCACAATGAGGATTAATCCTATGAATAAAATAACAATAATAATAAGAATACTCTTGGCATTTACATTATTTCAACAGGTATAAGGTAATTCTACAAATAATTTCCAGAGGAAGAGATTAAAATATGTGTCAACTTAAATTGGTCATAAATTTGGATTACAAGATCATATTGAGGTGATAAAAACATCATTGGAAAGAGGATAGAGGAGAATATATTGGTAAAAGTATTGGTACAATGTTGAACAATCCTTGTGAATTTATTTTTTTATAAGTTATGGGTTATAACTAGACATCGAGTTCTTAAGTCACAAATTGATGACAAGAACATATTTTAATATAGATAAATATGGGATTGATCCTAGTGAATGGTTGCATATTGTAAATGAAAATTGAAAATAATATTTATTTGAAATAAAAATCTTAGTATTGGTATATAAGATCGATAGAGACATCAAATTAAAATCCACATGAGAATAATTTGAAAATATCTTGAAAAAATAGAAAAGATGAATTAAGGGAAGAAAATGTGTAATACCCTAGGGAGATCCCCAAGTTGTAAATGTACATATGTTTATAGTGTTAGGGACCTAACCTCCCTAACCCCTCATGTAGGTAGAACAATATATTTTCATGTAATAAAGGCAAATATTAATAAGGCCTAACAATAAGGAAGAATAAGTCAAATGTAAGAAGACATGTAAGAATGTCATCGCAATTTGTTGCATAAATTTATGAAAAATTTGACACTGACACCAACCATTTAAGTCATATGAAAAAGTTGAAACAATCTATCATAGTGGAATACTTTATAGCTTCTTTTGAGCGGCTGGTTTTTGACACAGAGGGCATGTTTGATGTTTTTTTTCGAGAATGATTTATTATTGGCCTCAAGGATGAGATTTGTGCCCATGTCCTCATGGCTCACCCTCAAAGTTGGGTGGAAGCTAATAAAAGAGATAAAGAAGCACAAAAAGTTTTCTCTTCTCAAACTAGAAAACCCTCCTTCATTCCTCTCCCTAAACTGTTCACTCCCATTCTTTCTTCCACTCCACTAGAGATCCAAAAATTGACTCAGGAAGAAATGGCTGAATGCCAACTCAAGGGCCTTTGTTATAATTTTGATGACAAATATTTTCTTGGGAACAATTGTAAGTAACAAATATTTTTATGGACATATATGAGGATGTTTCTAAAGAATATGTTGAGTCTCCTCCCATGGCCGAGTCACCTGAACCCACTAACGTGACTCCACCTGCTGACCCTCCAAAAGTTGAACTCGTCATTTCCCTGAATTCTCTCACGAGATTCTCTACTCCCTAAACCCTCAAGCTAATTGGTTAAATTAAGAATCAGAAGGTCATCATCCTTGTTGATAGTGGAAGCACCCAGAATTTTATTCATCGTCACATTTCCAAAGAAACTAATTACTATATACGAGCAATCAATAATTTTCAAATCATGATTGGAAATGGAGGTTCCATGAAATGTGGGGGACGATGTGAAAATGTGCGGCTCCAAATTGGTCAGTATCATGTGAAATTCCATATGTTTTCTATAGACATGGGTGGTTGTGACATTGTTCTTGGTGATGAATGGTTACACACTCTCAACCCCATTCTCATGGATTTTAAGGACTTAACCATGGAATTCCAATAGGAGGGACAACAATATAAGTTCCAAGGTATCACAACAGACTCCCATGATATCATTAGTTCCCATCGCATGGATAATCTTCTTAAAAAGGGTCATTCTAGAATTACTTGACAACTCCACTCCATTCATATTGTTGAGACACCCTATGTGCATCCCAACTACCAATCTATCCTCTTCCACCACCAAGTTTTTTTTACCACTACCAAAGAAATCCCCCCTTGCCATGGATTCCATGATCATTCCATTCATCTCATAGCAGGAAATATTCCTCCCAATGTTATCCCTTATCCTCATCCCTTTTCGTAGAAGAATGAAATTGAGAAAATTGTTCATGACTTTCTAGAAGCGGGTTTTATCCGTCCTAGTACCATCACCTATTCTTCGTCTTTGGTCATGGTACTCAAGAAATAAGGTACTTGGTGCATGTGTCTTGATTTTGTTCCCTCAAAAAACTCAAAATCAAAGACAATTTCCCCATTCTTATCATTGATGACCTCTTGGATGAATTGAGTGGTGCTCAGTACTTCACCAAACCTTATCTATGTTCAAGATACCACCAGATCCATATGAAATAAGAATACATTCCCAATATTTCATTTCGAACTCATGAGGGTCACTATGAGTTCTTGGTAATTCCCTTTGGCTTGTGTAATGCTCCCTCCACTTTCCAAAGTCTTATGAATCATGTCTTCCGTCCTTTTCTCCATCATTTTGTCTTAGTTTTCTTTGATGGTATTATCATCTATAGTAAAACTTGGAGATCCCATCTCTCCCATGTGAATCAAGTTCTCCATATACTCTCTGAGCACCAACTTTTCCTCAAACAATATAAATGTTCCTTTGGAGCCTCAGAATTGGAATACTTGGGTCATATTTTCGGAAAGAATTGTCTCTGGGTGGATCCTAAGAAAATTAAGATATGCAGAATTGGCCTCGCCCTAAAACTCTTAAGATATTGTGTGGTTTTCTAGGTTTAATGGGATATTACCGGAAGTTTGTTCATAATTATGGAAAAACTACAACTCCTCTCACTTCTCTCCTTAAAAATAATGCTTTCACTCGGACTCGAGCTACTGATCACTCCTTCCAAGCCTTGAAATATGCTATGTTCTCGACCCCTATCCTAGCATTTCCATAATTCACCAAGAATTTTGTACTGGAATGTGATGCTTCCGGGAAAGGAATTGGGGTTGTCCTCATGCAATATGGAAGGCCTTTGAACTTCACTAGAAAAAAAAAATTAGAGAGACATTTGATCCAATCCATTTATGAAAAGGAAATGTTATCTTTTCTGGATGATGTGGATCTCTAGCATCCTTATTTATTGGGAAAATGCTTCCAAATAAAAATTGATCATCAGAGTCTCAAGTATTTTCTAGAACAATGAATTTCATCACTAGAGAAACAAAAATTGGTGACCAATCTATTTGGATATGGTTATGATATAATTTACAAGAAGGGAAAGGAAAATGTAGTTGCAGATGATCTCTCCCAAAAGTATGAATAATACAGGTCTCTTTTCTCCATCTCCTTCATTGTACTAGATTGGCTCCAAGATGTTCCTCAGGAATGGCTACGAGACAACAAAATATCTAGCATAATCCACCAATTTCAACCCAATTCTCCAACTTCTCTGGGGTACTCTTAGCAAAATTTAGAGCTTCAATACAAAGGCCACTTGTATTTATGCAAGCAATCACAATTTAAATCCATGCTGCTTTCTCAACTTCATGCTTCCCCCATAGCTGGGAATTCATGGTTTACCAAAACCTATGAATGGTTCAAACGTTATTTTTTCTTGGATGGTATGAAACATGATGTCCACACCTTTGTGGATAAATGTGAGGTATGTCAATGTAACAAGGGAGAAACATTGAAAGATCTTGGCACACTCCAACCGCTTTAGATTCTCCCTACCATTTGGTGAGATATTTCTATGGATTTCATTGTTGGCTTACCTAAATCGTACGATAAGTCAGTCATCATGGTGGTCATCGATCATCTTTCCAAATATGCTCGTTTATTTTCTCTTCAACACCCATTCACCGCATCCATAGTGGCTCAATTATTCATGGATAATATCTTCAAGCTTCATGGAATTCCTAATTCTATTTTATCTGACAGAGATCCCACTTTCACTAGCAATTTTTGGCAATAATTGTTCTGTCTATAGGGAACCCAATTTCATCTCAGCACCACCTATCACCCCCATATGGATGGAAATATTAAATTTTTCAATAAGTGTTTGGAAACATATTTGAGGTGTTTTTCATATGAGAGGAAAAATCAGTGGTCTCAGTGGTTACCCCTTGTTGAATGGTGGTACAACACGTATTACCATACAGATACTTACATGAATCCTTTTGAAGAAGTATATGGCAAAAATCCACCATCGATTCTCTCATACATGCCATGGGTTTCGAAGGTTTAGGAGGTTGACAAAAATATTACAATCAACGAGCCTATTCTTCGTGCCCTTAAATAAAATTTGGTCATGGCTCATAATCTCATGAAGCAACAAGAAAATCAATGTATTTCAAAACGTCAATTTGCTGAAGGGGACCATGTGTTTCTTCAACTACAACCTTATAAGAATAACTCACTCAAAGATGAACACTGTCAGAAAATTGCCCCAAAATTTTATGGTCCTTATACTGTGATCAAGCGAGTGGGATCAGTGGTCTATCAGTTATCTCTACCCAGTCAGTCGAAGCTCCATCCTATTTTTCATGTTTCCTTATTAAAGAAGGTGATTGGAACTAAGTTTCAAAATCAAACCAGTCTCTCTGAGTTGGATGAAGAAGCTTCCATCTGGTTGTAGCCACAAGCAGTCTTTGATCAGTGAAAGCCTCATCTCTGTCAGCGCACCATCAAGGAAGTGTTAGTCCAATGGAAATATACAACTACAGATGACGCCACATGGCAGTAGGCCTCCATTCTCCAACAATTTCCTCATCTTAAGCCTTGAGGAAAAGGTTGTTATTCAAGGGGGAGGTCATGTTAGGGATCTAACCTCCCTAACCCATCACATACATAGAATAATATATTTCTATGTAATAAAGGTCAATATTAATAAAGCCTAACAATAAGGAAGAATAAGTCAAATGTAAGAAGACCTAATATAAGCTTTCTCTTCTAGAAGGATATTCCTCTATATTGTTCTTTTGGATAGATGGATTTAGTATAAATAGGAGTAGAGGGTATGAGAAGTTTTTTCTTGAGAATTATTGTAATAGAGCATTGCTTTGTTGGAGGTTGCCCTCTCGAAGAGGAAATTGAACATTGTTTCCTATCAATAAAGGTATTATTTGGTGGTGTGGTTTCATCTATTGTATTGCTCTGTTCTTATTCTTTGCAATATTTTTGTTTCATTCTATTATAATAGATCTAGTACCTTACATATAGGATGGTGAGCCAAGATGTTTTGGGCTAGAGTTCCATTATATATATGTTTTGAATCTAGAGTGCCTATGTGATTTAGGCGAGGGATCCTATGAGTTGAAATTCCAACGAGCCTAACAAATGTATTATGTAGTCACACTTGGATTTATTAATAAAAATACATCATTGTTGCAGACCAAGTAAGACAAAAGAGTATGGGGGGATAGGAATCTACAAGATGGAAAGGGGGATAAAGAAAAGGGGCTAAGTCATGGGGACTTAAGCCAAGCAATAAAATAATATTATTCCTAAGTCATATGCTTTATGTTATAATTTTATCGTAAGTTCCTAAGGGAGAGGAACAAATTACCAAGTGGATTCAAAGGAATTTCCTAGAGTGACAAGTGTCAATATAGGAACATGCAATATAAAGTGGGGAACTTAGTGTAATTACCATCATTATTCCAATTATTCACTCATTCTTGCATCCATCATCCACACCTTAGATTGAGAGTGTAAGAAGAAGATGGAGTTGACTGTTACCTAGTAAATCCTTGGTGATTTGGGTTGAAGAAGTAGGTTTCCAGGCCTAAGAAGAATCCTCTCTAGGTGAGAGAATTACTGGGAATAGTTTTCCCTATGTGTTGGGTTAGTGGGTGTTGTAACTCCTTGCAAAACCTTGTGTTCCAAGTGCTACATAGCTCTGATACTTCCTGATCAACTTATTGTTGAATCCCTAGAAGGGAAGTGGGACAACCCGAAGGACTATTGAGCAGAGAAGGGAGTACATTTACTTGGGTGAGATAGGTTTTGGGGAATGAGAGGTTGTGAGTTGGGAACTATTGCTAGAGTGTGCACTCGAGTTGTTATTTACTATGTTTATCAGACCTTATTTTAGATTAGGTACCCTTTTCCCTAGTGGATTCATATCCCCAATGTAGGGGTGACTTGTTGTTGAGGGTGTATGAACAACATAGTATATGACTGGGAGGAATGTTTAAGTTCTACAAGAAGTTGGTGAATTATAGAAAAAGTTAAGTGTTCTTTTACATGTGATCACATGTTGTTTATAGTGTGTATGTTTATGTTATTTTTGTTGTTGAAATTGTATGTAATTATGCATGGTTGTGCATGTTAGTTTTAGTTCTTCATAATTTTTGCATATGCAGGGCATGGAAGTTAATAGATGTTAGTTGTTAGTCAATTTTCAGTAGTAATGACAACAAGAATTCCTGCACAAGGCTTGACTTATTGTGTGTACTGTGAAACGATATTCGGACGCAGCACAAGGCCGATTATGTGTGCTGGGAAATCAATTGATGTGTGAGGCATAAGGCTAGATGTGCGCATAGTTGTCTCTATGAGTTATTTAGTATCTAGAGTTGGTATCAAAATAAGATAATTTGTGTAGTGTGACTCATCTTGGGGCTGGATACATTACCTTGTGACATTGGAGAACAATTTTAGGGTTGTTGGTGATGGGGGACGTCACATTGTGGTATCAGAGCTTTTGGTTCAACAATGGGCTTGTATGGGCCAAATATCAACATGAAGTTGGCAATTCATACATTTTCATGATGGTTCTGATGGTTGCGAGTTGGAATTATGAAAAAATCAGCTGAGTAAAGAAGGTACTTATGTGCACTAAGTATTGGAGTTGTGTAGTACAAAGCTAGTGGTGTGCACAAAATATTGGTGTGCAGAGTGTGCACACTAAATTTTGGCACTACATGATGCTTAGTTTGTGGAGCATGCATAATATTTGTGCACAGTTCATGCACATTGAATATTAGAACTGCGTAGAGTAGAATTATCGATGCACACATAACATTGGTGCACAGTGCATGCGCGTTGAATATTGGCACCACACAGAGTAGAATTGTTGGTGCATGTGTAATGTTGGTGCACAATACGTGTGTGTTGAATATTGGCACCACATAGAGTATAATTGTTGGTGCGCATGTAGTATTGGTGCACAGTGCATGCACATTGAATATTGGCACAACATAGAGTAAAATTGTTGGTGCATTCATAATGTCAGTGCGTAGTGAATTTCCGTTGAATATTGGCACCACATAGAGTAGAATTGTTGTTGTGTTCCTAATATTGGTGTGCAATGAAAGCACATATAATATTGGTGCCATGCGGAGTATAATTGGTGGTGTGCATGGAGTATTGGTGTGCAGTGAGTGCACATCGAATATTGGCACTTTGTGGAGTAGATCTTGTGTTACGTGTAAGGTATTAGTGTGTCGTCTGTATGCGATGAATATTGGCATTCTGTAGTGAAAATATTCTTATGCACATGAAACATTGGTGCATGACACAAAATTTGTGCACACTAGATACTAATGTGCAATATAAAAAGTTGTGTGCACTAATTATGGGTGTGCAATGCTTACGCTACATTTTGGTGTTACTTGTGTAGAACTTGAATGTGTTGAATATGGATGTATAATTCAAAACTAATGTGTGTAAATTAAATTTTCCCAAATACAATATAAAACCAATGATTTTCTGTGATTTGTTTTTTGTATTTTTGAGGGTCATAATCTTGCAGGGCAATTTTGAAGGCCTAAACAATGTTTTTGGGAGTTCTAATTTTTGAGACTAAAAGTGTCGTAGGAACTAAATGCAATATATAAAAGTTAAATGAAATAAATAAGAGAGATATTCTCAATGAGCTAAGTTGTTCGCAAAATCAAGCTTGTATGAGAAAGTTACAGTTGAAACCGTGCAAGGTAAATTTCAATACTAGTTTACTTATGAAGGGTATAACTCCCTAGTCAAAAGTCAGCTTGAGGCACTAGAGTAGTCGATGGAAATATCATGAACCATAGAATAAATTTGTAGAGCCATATTGGGAATATAGGTATATAAAAGTGTACAGGATGAGAGAGAGTATTCTTACAACATTTAGTGCAAAAAGGGGAAAATAGTCAAAACTTTAGCAGTATGTAACCAGTAGCCTCAATGTTGGATGAAGGTGAAACTTGGTCATATTGATAAAATTATGGGCATGTGGAAACCCAATTAGGATTCTATCAAAATTCCAAAATATTGGGTGGTTGGAATTAAGTTCACCAGATTAACAATGCACTTAAAGGGAAAAATTGTGCATAATTTTATAGATTTGTGGAATTCTTTTGTCTAACAAATCGTATTGCATGCAAATTTTTCATAATTAAGGAATAGATAGAACATGGAAGATGCACAGAGAAATTATATCGATAAATATGAATTTAGGGGGTTGTATGTCAGCATGGGTAATGTTGGGATAGAATCAAACAAGCATGGAGAAGGCGAGGAAAGCATGAATTTGGTGGAGACTATAAAGAGTCTGCAAAGGGATGTGTTGAGTTATAAAGCTAATAATAAGAGGCTTATAAAAGAGAAAGAGAAACAATATGGAATTAACATCAGGTTTTTTTATAGTTTGGACAAAATAAAGAAGAAGGTGCATAAGGGGACAGACTCAATAAAGTTAAAGAGACACAGATCTCATGCTAAAAGAGAAGAATATAAAAGTGTTGGGAGACATCATCATCACTCACCAAGGCACTCATTTAGAAGAGAACACAATAGTCCAAGTTTATCTCATATCACAAATCATAACAAAAGATCTAGAGTGGATGAATTGCAAGGGGAATTCAAGAAGATAAAGCCTCCTACTTTTGATGGTGAGCACAAGAAATATGAGGATGCAAAGACTTGGCTATTGGGGATGAGGGAGTATTTTTAGTTGCACAATTATTCCTCATGGGCATAAGGAAGAAATGCAATTTACCAACTAAAGGAGAAAGAAACAATGTGGTGGTACCAACTCGTGCAAGTACAACACATTGATGAGAAGAAACTCACTTGGAGGAAGTTTCAAAGGTATTTTCAAAAGAAATACTTGACTACGCGTTATTATGATAGGAAGATGAAGGATTTATTTGAAATCAATCTTGGAAGTATGACCATGGATGAGTATGAGAGAATATTCTTAGAGTTGCTAAGATATGTTGATTTCATCAAGGATGAGAAAGCCAAGATTCAAATATTCTTGAGTGGGATACCTTCATTTTTCAGTGATAAGATTTAGTATGATAATCCCAAGACATTGGAGGAAGCAATAAGGAGAACCGAGTGCCTCTATGATCAGCATAGAGAAAGACCAAATTTTCAAAACGCTTGGGAAGACAAGAAGAAAATTAATATGGATTAGAGGAAGAAAGGGTACACACCACCATTCTTCAGAAATAGTTCTTGAGGGAAGCTAATTCAAAATGAACCCAAAATTTCAGAAACATTGGGAAAAAGGCCAAGGCAACAACCCATTAAATGTTGGGGTTGGAAGGGATATCACATATACAGAGATTTCCCTCGTAGGGGTGAAAGAGTGAAGAATGATCATAATGTACAACATGATGATACAATTGAGGACATGGGAAGAAACATGCCAAGGATCTATGCATCCCTGGACAACAAGCAAGTTGAATTTCAATCTCACATGATTGAAGTGGAAGGTAAGATCAATGATCAACCTATTGTTGTTTTTATTGATTAGGGAGTTATTCATAGTTATATAGATCCCAAGTCGGTTGAAATATTTCAATTCAAAAGAAGCAAGCTTGGGAAATCTTTGCTAGTTCAGTTAGCTACAGGAGCTAAGAGAAGAATAAATGAGATGGTTAAGAAATGTTCAATGGACATGAATGGACTAAGCACAAAGGTAGATTTGAATATCATACCTTTGGGGTCATATGATTTCCTAATTGGTATGGATTGGTTGGAGAAGCATCATGATATCTTAGAATGTTATAAAAATGCATTTACTTTCTTGGAGGAGGAAGGGAGATTGAGAAAAAATCAAGGTATTCCAAGAGCAGTAGCCATTAGATAAATTTCATCCTTACAACTAAAAAAATCTTCAGGAAAGGATGCCAAATATTTTTAGCGCATATGGAAGAAGAAGCTAAAGATAAAGTGTCAAGAATTGAGGACTATGTAGTCCTAAAATAATCGGAGGATGTACTTATTCATATACCAGGGTTTCCACCCAAGAGAGATATTGATTTCTCTATTAATTTGATTCTTGGAGCTGCACCGGTGTCCAAAACTCCTTATAGGATGAGCACACTAGAGCTGAAGGAATTGAAAATGAATCTTGAAGATATTTTGAAGAAGGGGTATATACGCCCAGGTGTGTCACCTTGTGGTGCCCCAATTCTATTTGTGAAGAACAAGAATGATACCTTGAGGTTGTGCATTGATTTTAGGAAACTGAACAAGGTGACTGTAGAGAACAAGTATCCTCTACCAAGGATAGATGATATTTTTTATCAGTTGAAATATGAAAATATATTCTCCAAGATTGAACTCAGGTCGAGCTACCATCAGGTGGGGATTAAAGAGGAGGATATCAACAAGACAACATTTAGAACAAGGTATGGAAATTATGAGTTTACAGTGGTGCCATTTGGGTTGTCAAATGCACCAACTATCTTCATGTGTTTGATGAACGGAATTTTCAGAAATTACTTGGATAATTTTGTAATTGTATTATTGGATGGCATACTTATCTATTCCAAGTCTAAATAAGAGAATGAGAAGAACTTAAGGATGGTGCTACAAGTGTTGAGGGAGCATCAACTGTATGGAAAGTTGAGCAATTACTCATTTTATTAGAGGCGGATTCATTATTTGGGCCATATCATTTTATAGGAGGGGATAACATTGGACCCATAAAAGATAAAATACATTGAAGGATGGTCAACATCAAAGAATGTCTCATAGGTGAGATCATTCATGGGAATTACAGATTACTATATAATATTTATTGAAGGATTCCTGATAATTTTACATCCAATCACTTCTTTACAAAAGAAGGGTGTGAAGTTTGAGTGGACCTCTGAATGTGAGGAAATATTTCAAAGATTAAAGAATTTATTCACAAGTGCACCAATATTGAATATTTTTTTATCCAAATGAAGATTTGAATGTGTGGACTAATGCATGCAAGGAAGGGCTTGGAGGAGTCCTCACCCAAAATTGTAAGTTTTAAACCTGTGAAGTAAGGCAATGCATATATATTCTTAAGCAATACAGAAATTAATCAATGGCTCATACATAGAATACACAGAGATCTTTACCGAAAACCCTCAACCGGGAAAACCTTTCTTTTTCATTATATCGAATTTCACCATTATCCATACAATATATACAATGTTTTTAGGTATTCCGTAGATACCAAAACCCTAATCCCTTAATCCGGGATTAATTTACAAATCAGCTAAAAATAGCAAAATCCGCTAAAAATAGCAAAAACCGCCCAAAAAAAAAAATTCGGCCCGGTGTCGAACGCTGCGCGTACTCGGGGCACTGCCCCAAACCCCGTCGGCCCCGGGCTACCGCCCGGTGCTGAACACTGCGCATAACCAGGGGGGGGCATACCTGCCCCCCCCTGGGACCCCCCTAGGAAGCGCCCAACGCAACGACAGAGCTCTAGTTTGTACGGATCGTCAGACGCAGTTGTCGTATCTGACGCACCCACACACACACACATGCAAAGAATATAACACATACCCAACATTCTCCCACTTGTTGTTTTCTTTGCATCCAGGGGTCCAGGGG
>ML784032.1:313988-348979 GCA_009831015.1 Picea engelmannii
AGAACATTGGGAGGCAGTAAAGTGGATTCTCAGGTATTTGAGAGATACTACTACACATGCATTATGTTTTGGAGGTTCAGACACTTTTCTATAGGGATATGTTGATTCAGATATGGCAGGTGATAAAGACAGCAGGAGGAGCAACACAGTGTATGTTTTTACTATAGGTGGAACAACAGTAAGTTGGATTTCAAAACTACAAAAGGTTGTTTCACTTTCAACAATAGAGGCAGAGTATGTTGCTGCTACAGAGGCTAGTAAAGAGATGATTTGGTTACAAAGGTTTATGGAGGAATTGGGAAAGAAGAAGGAGAACAACAGGTTGTACTGTGACAGTCAGAGTGCCATTCACCTTGAAAATAACTCAGCCTTCCATTCGAAGACTAAGCATATACAGTTGAGGTACCACTTCATATGATCCGCCTTGGAAGATGGACAATTGAATCTTGAAAAGATACACACTAGCCAGAATCCTGCAGACATGTTAACAAAGGGAGTAACCAGGGAGAAACTGAGTTGTTGCTCAGTTTCAGTTGGTCTTCAAGAATGAATATGAAGATGAGAAATTTTCTAGGTCCAAGAAGGTTCAGAGTCCAACATATACAACAACAGTGGAGTTGTTGAGATCAGTCTTCAAGTGGGAGATTGTTGGTTGTGGAGCCTGATTGTCTTCCTAATTTAGAAGTCTTTTACTTTCAGCCGTGTTTATACCCCATGAAGTATTTACACCCTTGAAGTATGTACACTCTTCCACATGGGGGAGTGCAGAGGGGGGGTACCCCCTCTGCAGGGTTTGGGGGCAAGCGGGGGTTCGGGGGCGAAGCCCCCGAAGAAAAAAATTTCCTTGTAAAAGTATATTGTAATTTTATTGTAAATATGGACTGTGCATTATAAGGTCGCAGATCTAACGATAGAGATTATGTTAGGGTATTTTGCCCTAGAAGGAAACCCTCTTTTATGAGGGAAATGTATTGCGGCTATGTAAGTTGGAGAGTATTGTATTCTGAGAGAGGATACTGTGAGAGAAAGAAGAGGAAGTTACAACGGTTTTTGTTGTAGGTTGTATCCCTTCATTTTGCTGGATAATAATAAAGAAAGGACCTGAAAATTTCTATGGTGGACGTAGCCCACGCTGGGTGAACCACGTAAATCTGTGTCTCTCTTGTATTGTGTATCTTCTATGTTTTATTTCCACATTTGTTTTATTTTATTGCTCCACGATCCTGTTTTTTTCTAACAATGTGTGCCTAGAAGACACCAAGATCTTTGTTAAAGAAGACCAATACTAGAAAAGACGCCTTAGAGAAGCCCCAGAAATAATCAAGCATCTTAAAAATATGAAAAGAGACAGTGGCCTAGAGGTGAGTAGCATTTGGCTTCCCTTGATTAACCAACTCAGTGACCCGGAATATCTGGTTTGAGTGATCAGGTTTGACACCTTCCCTAGATCTAGTTTTATTTCCTTTTCTTTTAGTTTTCTTTATTTTCTTAGGGTTCTTAATCCTTGAAGTTTCTTAACATTATACTAAAATTATATCAAAACCCTAATTTTAATAATATTTTAGTTTCCTTTTTATAGTCTATCTATCAATTTTCTTACTAAAAATTTCAACTTTCAATTAAGACCTAGGTTTCTATTACACTAGTTATCATTTTAATATACTTTATAATTTTAAACCTAATAAGATTAATAAAAAACTAAGATACTACTACACACTTCACTATGATTCTACATACTCATTACATATTAAAGTATTGATATAACTTAATTAAATGATCTTTTAGGGTTTATTATATATTTCACATTATAATTTAGACCTTTATCTATAATACTAATACTAATATTATAATTTCAATTAATAACTAAATAATATTTCTAGGGTTTATTTATGAAACATTATAATTTAGTTCATTAATTACTATTAATCACATTACCTTAATATTTAATTCACGACCCAACATTATCTTATCTATAGAGTTCTCTTTAAAAAAAATTATGGTTTCTCTTTAGGGCTTCTCATCTCAAGCCGACAAGTTTCGCTTCAAATTTTTTCATGCATCATGTATTTGTTAGATAGATATGCAGCTCATATCTTTGACAAGTAGTCCTAAATATGAATCCAATTTCAGATTCAAAACGTCAATTACAATGGCTCTAACTATGGATAACCTGGAATATCTCTCTGTAATTCCTCACCACATAAATCTAAATACATGAGAGTAGGTTACCGAGCTCAGTAATTGTTCTTTATAATGCTCGTTAAAACATGAGAATAGGTTACTGAGTACACTTTTATCTATTTTTTGGACTCATAAAATCTATATGAAAAAGGAACTCTTTGGAGTCTCCTTTAAGCTCTTTTCAGACTCCCTAAAATTGTCAAGTGATGTTGGTCCTTGACCAAGTATTGAGAACCCTTGGTCATGTTTGACCTAATTTTGGGACTTCGACAGGCTGTCGAAGACGGAGAGAAAGTTGAAGTAGAGATCGCGGGATCTCACCCCCTTTTTAGGGATTTTTGGGTTTTGGGCTTATGTAATGGGAATGGGGATGTTGGTCCATGGGTTTACCCATGTTTAGGCCCATTTTGTAATGTAGAAATAGAAAGCTAAGAGATGTAAGAAAGTACCTGTAGCTGAGTGCTAGTACTAGTTATGTGTAATAAGATGTGATTAAGACTTGCAGAGTTAAGTGCAATCCATTTGTATTGCTTTGTGCACAGACTAGGTGAGACTTGCAGATCTAACTATAAGTGATTGTAAGAGACTATGGAAGGCTTTGTGCTATAATATAGGGAAGGAGGATCTAGCGAGGTGCACAGATCTCCTATCCTCTTCGGAGTAAAATATCATGGCTCTGTGCATGTAGAAGATTGTCAGAAAGAAATAAAGAAGAAGAGTTGGTGGACGTGGCCCCAGGGTAGGGGTGAGCCATGTATATCCTGTGTTGTGGTTGCTATGTGCTTTATGGTTGTCCTCTTGTCTATGTGATTGAATGCTTAGTGCATTGATGTATGCCTAGAAGGATCTAATATGGTATCTTAGTGCTTAATAATGTGAATAAATGATAGATCTCATCTATGTTGGTATGATTAGTACTTAAACTTATTAGATCTGTATAAATATTGTGTTGATATGTTCTTAGGGTTTAGATATGTTGTGAACTAAGGTTGATTATTAACGAATTGTAACTGCTAAGTGCTATGTTAAGGTGTTGCAATCACATATCTGTGTCCCAGCTAAGGTTGCAGACACCTGAGTCTTGCAACCACCCCTACCTATACCTCGGGTGAGACTTCATCTGCTTCACAGGTGTTACCGAAAGGTCCGGTAGTTAGGGTTTTGTTGGTGCATTTTTGTAGCGTTGAAACCTGGGTCTACCCCTGTGCCAACAAATGGTTCTGTTGTCAGGACCTGAAACTATGATTGTTGGGAACTGAGGAAGAAGAAGCTCTGTGAAAAAATTTGACTTGAAACTTTGATTGTTGGGAACTGAGGAAGAAGAAGCTCTGTGCAAAGATCTGACCTGAAACTGTGGTTGTTGGGAACTGAAGGAAAGAAATAAAGCTATGTGCATAGATTTGTTGCCTTAGTGCGCAGTATTCTACTTGACCTGTAAATCTTTGTGCTAAGAAGATAAGTCAGATCTGAATAAAAGAGGTAAGATCTTGAAGCTCTGTTCTCTGATAAAGGTAAGAATAGTGAAAATATTTAGATATGGAATCTTTAAAAGTAAGAATAGTGAAAAGTTTTAGATCTGGAAGCTTTGTGCTCTGCTGAAAGTAAGATGAGTGGAATTTTTTTTTCAAGACTATGGATCTAGGTATGTTTGATAAATGTTGTCCTAGCTTTAAAACTAGGGCACAACTAGAATAAAGAAGGTTTGATATGAGTAGATATGATATAAATAGTGAAAGGTATGTTATTCCTATGCATAGAAAGAATGTTTGGAATAACAAATGGATGCAGGATCCTAGAAATAATTTTTTGCAGGTTAACTACTATGATCCTAGTGTGCAATATAGGAAAGGTTGGGGATCAGTTAAAAGAAAAAAAGGATTAACCCTTTGTTATAGTTGCATAAGACCAGGACATGTTGCAAAGGAACGAAATGGTAGAAGACCTACTTGTCTTTTTTGTAAAGCTATGGACCATGAAGTTTTAGATTTCCCCAGAATGATTTCTAAGCTTGAGAGAATGAATATGGAATAAGCAAACCCTAAGAAAGGCCAAGAGACTAAGACTATGGTAGAACCTCAGAAAGAATAAGAGCTTTCTTTCTTTCCTTCAGTTCCCAACAACCCTGAACGATCCCAGAGATATCAACTTGTCAGAGATATTCAAAGAAAAAGAATGCATAGAAACAAGAATAGGAGACTTTGACATAGAGTGTGTTCTGGATGAGGAAACATAGGTGAATATAATGACAGAAAGAACTTGGGAAATTTTGGTAAAGCCTGCTATGGTTCCTTCATTAGGAGGAATAGGATTATTCAGGGGAATGATGATAACCATATGTGGAATACTCACCTAGGTATCTATGAGTTCTCATGGAGCTTTGACAGAGGAAGATTTTGAGGTTGTTAGATTCATTGATAACAATGCTCCATTTACTATGTTATTAGGAAAAACCTGGATCGAGAAATATTAGACCATAAGAAAAGAAGAGGAGGCCCTAGAACAGAAAAAGAAGGAATTAAAATATTTCATAACTAGGAGGATAGCACACTTGATTGTAGAACAGAAGAATAGATCGAAGCTACTTAGGACTAGAAACTTGGATAATGAAGTTGAAAGAACACAAGAAGATTCACAGACGAGTAGAGCACCTACCCCAGATAGAGAAGCAGTATTACTCTCTAACCCTATGAAATAATCTCAAGAGAGCGAAGCTTCTATGCCAAAAGAAGACAAGAATCAGAATGGAAAGAGGAATATCGAGACGAAGATCACCAGGAAGAAGGATAGAAAACCCAGTAAGAAGAGAGAAAAGGTCGAAAAGTTATAGAAGGTCCCAGAGGGAACTTCGCAGAAGGAATATTTGAAAAATTGAAACTTCATCGGGATATCATAATAGCGCCCCATGGCACTTATCCATGGAAAAGAGATATGACCGTTGGAAGCATTATAACCGTTGAACCAATGTTCCAGAATGGTTAGAACAACAGTTATGAACAGAAAGCTCGCCATCATACCATTGGGACCACACCGCAATGGACAGAACTGCATTGATGGAAAAATTCTTATCTGTTGGAGAGATCCGTTACATCGTGTCTACTTAGTCCATTGACTGTTGCACTCAGAATACTTTTTCGAATTGTATCATAGCTAACAAGAGAACCCATATCTACCGCATTGTACTTAGTAAGATAGACACTGATTCTATTTCTTTAAGCACAAATCCATCCACCTGAGTTTTCTTATCAAGAGCATGCATGTCGAACGAACTCAGCGCTATAGAGAAGTCGGTTGAGGAAGTTTTAATTGATATGATGGCCAAGAGAGTGATTTCCACAAGAGTTCAAGATTCATTGACATGAGGAGTGTAAGCCTCTTTTTCGCCTACTCGCGGATCCGGACCATCCCAACCAGCAACAGAGAAGAGAACCAAGCACAAATATGATATATAAAACAAGAAGTTAATCCTGACCATCCTACCTGACTACATCCCACCTCTGGTCAGCGTGGTGAGTCATGACAGTGTCCAGAGGGACTTTGATTACACCATGGCTGTTGCATACCTCCCGAAGGGGATACGTGTAGTCATAACATAGCAAGATAAGATCGCAACGTTCAAGTTCAACAACTTCAACCTAGGTGACTGCAAGAATTACATCATGCTTTCACCTTACAACAATCTGACCAAGATGAAGGGGAATAACTCAAAAATAGTCCCCTATTCATGGACTATGAACCTCGCGTAATCCACCCTCTTGAATGTGATGAAGATCCCACACTTTGGAAGGCACCAGGAGGTTAATGCGTGTGTTAATATCCTTCTCTCATGTTACCATGGTGGCTACCTATGGCTAGATAGATGCATTACAATCGATCCGATGTTGATCCATAGGATCACCGTATTGATCATGCAAGGACCTGACCTGCAAGACTTATACCCAGGGAAGGCTTCTGACCATACACTAGAATAGATAATTAAGGACACTTACAACGATGTAGAAAAGGGAATGCGAGGCTACAAGGTAGCCTCCATCCAGAATGGCGCAGTGAGCCTAGCATGCTAATTAATTGTAGGGAAGGTGGTAAGAAAGAACAGACCCACACAGGCCACAGGATTTGTCATTGACCTCACTGGAAAATGTGTGGAAGGCCGACAGATGAACTGGGGGAAGTACCTAGTTAACCAGCTTGAATTGGATTACTGCGAATCTTAGGATCGGGGCTATGAGTTCCACTTTAGTTTGCTCCTGATCCTCATAGCGTTTACTTCTTGGGAGATGCCGAAAGGTGCAACCTTCCTAGACATTGAGTCATTTGAGCCGCTTGCTGTGAATTTCACCACGCTTTGGTACTCGAGCGATATGGGAAAAAAGTGGCAGTCAAACGTGGTATTTCATACCTATTATCTCCAATGGAAGAGGTTTATCGAAGTTGTCCCTCGCATGATGTTGAACACCCTGCATCGGTTCCGACTCCTCATGAAGTTCTGCGCATATCAACACTTCATTTACATCACTGTGTGCATAGATGAGCACAAAGAAGAGCTTCAATTGTACTAGAATCTCACAAAGGAGGACCTTGAAGAGATCACCAAGGACTAGTTTGCATAACTCCTCATCCCCGCAGACCCCACAGAAATGTCAAACCCTGAACTAATCGACAACCCTAAGACCACTCATGAAGCAAAGGATCTTCCTGAACCTAGCAGAAGGAAGAAGACAGAAGAGGTCTAAAACTTGAGCAGCGCATCGTAAGGAACTTCTTCAGTATCACCTGGATGAGGGGGTGATGACAAAGTAGAAGAGACCAAAGGCAAAGAAGACCAGAAGAAGCAAGGCAAAGTAACACTGCTTAGGGACCCTAATGATGAGGTTGACCCCTTGAAGAAAAGGAAGGTTTCTCCCATGAAAACCACTTCCCAAAAGAAATCTAGAACCACCTTGACTAAGATGCAGACTGTGCTCACTATGGATGACTTCGAATTTATCATCGCAGTTGTAGTAGAATCCTCGCAGGACATCTTGCATAAACATGAAGCCAATCAGGAGGAGATGTATGATAGAATTGAGGTTGAACTCAGAGTGGTACAGCAGGCCCTTCAATCCAGACACGCAATATCCACTGTGCCCTCACCATAAGAAGCACCTGAGTTGGGAGATGAGCATACCCAAATCCACAGACTAGCTGATGCGACAGAAGATCACCTTCGTCGCGCACAAGAATAAAACAAACAGGCCACAGAGGCCCTGAAGAAAGTATAAAAAGTATTCATAGAGCAACTTTGAGTTGCGCAACAAGAGAAGGTTTCCCTCCAAACTAAGTTTGAATAAGAGAAAGCGCAGATCTAGTGAAAAATAGAAGTTGCTCGCAGAGTAGGCGGGAGTAAAGAAAGTAGTCAATATAACACTTCTCTTTGTGACAGGCTTAGAGAAAAAGGAGGAAGACCCAATGGAACATCAAGTTGAGAAGCTTACAGAAGCTATCCAACAACATCAATAGAAAATCGCATACCTCTAACTATGAACAGTGCCAAATACCCCACAGGATGTGCGAGATCAAGGAGAAGCCACTGACCAGAGCGCAGTCGAGAGGATCAAAGCATTCGCTCTAGAATAAAAACAACCAAGTACTTGCAGTGCACAGAATTATGAGCGACTCACTGAAGATACTGAACTAAAGGTACTGGAGTCACAGCTCCAGGAGGAAAAGTAGCCAGAAACAATAGTATAGGTGTAGTTGAAGCTCTTATAAGTAGTTGAAAGGATGAATCGATCCCAAGAACAATGCACTACTCAAAAGTAGGTCCACACCATTCAAATAATAGTCATGGAAGTGACTCAGAGGCTCCAACGAGTCCAAGATGAAGCTTGCCAACTGTTTGAGGATATTGAAGGTCAAGGAATAGAATTAGAACAAGTAGTCACTACAGTCAAACAACGTTTAGAGGGACCTTTCAACAAAACAATCATCCAAGAGTTCGTCGAGTAGGAGGCCCTGGCACAGCAATAGGTCGAAGCAGCTCAGGCCAAGATTGAGGATTTTGAAGCACAACTACCCAGACCAGAGTGACTCGGGAAGAGTCACAGGTGAGTGTTGGTGTCTTGTTGGACCTTAACCAAGTTTTGAGGATCCTTGGTCATGTTTGAAATACTTTTGGGACTTCAACAGGATGTAAAAGGCGGAGCGCAAGTGGAAGAAGAGACCGTGGGATATCAACCCCTTTTTAGGGATTTTTGGGTTTTGGGATTATGTAATGGGAATGGGGATGTCGGCCCATGGGTTTACCCATGTCTAGGCCCATTTTGTAATGTATAAATAGAAAGATAAATGATGTAAGAAAGTACCTCTAGCTGAGTGATAGTACTAGCTATGTGCGAGAAGATGTGATTAAGACTTGCAGAGTTAAGTGCAAATCATCTGTAGTGCTTTGTGCACAAATTGGGTGAGACTTGCAGATATAACTACAAGTGATTGTAAGAGACTGTGGAAGGCTTTGTGTTGTAATATAGGGAAGGAGGATCTAGCAAGGTGCGTAGATCTCTTTTCCTTTGCAGAGTAAGATATCATGGATCTATGCATGTAGAATATTGACAGAAAGAAACAAAGAAGAATATTTGGTGGACGTAGCCCCAAGGTGGGGGTGAACCACGTATATAATGCATTGTGGTTGCTACGTTCTTTATGGTTGTCCTCTTATATATGTGATTGAATGCTTAGTGCACTGATGTATGCCTAGAAGGATCTAATATGGTAGCTTAGTGATGAATAATGTGAATAAATGCTAGATCTGATCTATGTTAGTATGCTTAGTACTTGAACTTATTGGATCTGTATAAATACTGTGTTGATATGTTGTTAGGGTTCAGCTGCACTATGAACTAAGGTTGAATATTAACGAACTGTAACTGCTAAGTGTTATTTTAAGGCGTTACAATCACAAATTTGTGTCCCGGACAGGGTTGCAGACACTGGAGTCCTGCAACCACCCTTACATCTACCTCATGTGAGACTTCATCTACTTTGCAGGTGTTTCCAAAAGGGTCGATAGTTAGGGTTTTGTTGGTGCGTTGTTGTAGCATTGAACCCTGGGTTTGCCCCTATTCCAAAAATTGAGTTTGCTTCCTTTCACACTCATTAAAAGGTTTGAAACGACATATTTCGAGTGGTATTTTATCACTTTTCATCCTCGTGAGAATAATTACGAAAAAATAATACTCTAGTCAAGCATGAATAGAAGAGTTCTCCCTTGTATTCTTTTACAGTTTTTTCGGGCTTGGGAGACTAAATTTATGAAAAATTCATCCATGGAGTCATCTTTAAGTTATTTTCAGACTCTCTAAACGTGAAAAACCACTGAGTTTACCTTCTTTTGGCTCGTAAAAGTATGCATTGAATGACCTATCTGAGTCCAATATTCAGAATCCATAAATGACTAAACCCCTCCCTCCTCAGGTTCATTAAAAATATGTCGAGGGACGCATCTAAAGGATGATATATACAAAGCATCTTTTATCCTCCTCAAGCTCATTAAAAAATAAATAACTACTCATCTATCTGGATGGGGGAAAAATTATAGGAAGTGGGTCACGTTTTTTGGAATCCTTTATGGCATCTATTGTTTCCCTTGAATATGGCACATGTTTGTGTCTCATATTACACGTGGGTAATCTACTTGTCTCTGATTCATACCAATTCCATGTGTCATTATACTTTTTTGTTCCAGTCGAAGAGTGCTCTTGTTATTGTCACATTATGTTCTTGGTACTCATTGAATCAATGCTGCCAAGTCACTTGTCAAGCCTCATCATGTTCAAGGGAAGTTTCACTTCAAACCATCCATCTACAGTATTACCAGTTTCAATTTCTTGTGTCAGTCCATACTCATTTGATCCACCATCTCACATCACTTTCCTGTGTCAATTTTGTGTTGATGATGGGGGATACATCAATTCCCTCCTTCGACGATTCTATTCATGTCAACTTCAACACATTATTCGGGAATTAGACTTAGAAACCAATTAGTACCTTGGGACCTACATGCCTTAATGGAATGACTCCTCAGTTCCGATAGTAGGTTTACACCATTGACCTCTAATCATATGATTCCATGAATGTTCAACCTCATCTCATTTATTCACATTCACTGGAATGTACTAGGGTACATTAGGAGTAATTGTCATCATTGGTGATTTCCCTCGCACTTGTTAACGGTTTACCTCAATGACCTATAATCAAGTGGTTTCTAGCAGGTTCGACATCAAATGATATATTCACATGGCTATATTTGTACCACATTAGGATTGGGACGAAGACCCTCGGTTGGGAGCTCACTCTATTATGTGCTTTTCCCAGGCTATGATGGAGATCATTTGAGCATGTAAAATATTTTAGTACAATCATCATGCTGGAAATATTATTGATATATATATATTCACATAGATCCACATTGTATTATCCGTGGATATGTTTTGTCATCTCGTAGCTCCACTGTGTATTTTTTGTGGATGTGATTAGTTAATGTCATGGAGGTATGGATCCACATTTTATCTATGTTGGCCATACCTTAGTCATCATTTTCATGAATCCATAGTGTATTAGTCGACGGTCATGCTTTGATTCATCTCGTATTTCGAACATAGGTATATCTGCCTCATAAATGGAACGTATTTGTATACTGATTGATGATTATTTGTAGCTTCTGTGAGGTTCTCCTACATCGGCACCCTTACATTGAAGAATTTGTAAATTGTTTCGACCATCAATTTATCTTTTGACCTCACATTTTAGGGGGCATCTTTTACACATCAAAATGCCACACTTGAGAGTTGCACCCTACGAGTCTCAAGTGTTGTAAAGTGATTTATGCACCTTGTTAAGTGTCACATGCACAATCACAAGTGTCATATGCACCTTACCAAGTGTCATATTCTTTTTTATAAGTGTCATAACCCATTGACACCTTAAAAACAATTGTCATAATCTGGCCTAATTCATGTTGGAAGAAGAAGCACCATCATTTGACAACAGAAACACACCTTTTTCTTGGAAAATCAACCATTGTTTGGGAATTTATGAAGGGTGGCTCCCCCCTGGACATGGTGGGGGAGTGTCACTTCATGGGGTGGTTCTCCCTTTCCATGTTAGGGGAATTCCACTTTATAGTATGGCACCCCGTGTTCAACTGTGGGGGAGCGCCAGTCTTGTTAGAGAGAAATTGTGGATCCTCCACCTTTTCCTAACGGCCAACTCTTGATGGATGAGGTTTATTGTGGTCGAATCCTACCTTATGGTATCTATCCTAGGATCTAATACCAACTTAAGGATCCATATCCTCAACCATATCCTTCATTTTATCATGATGGTTTCGCCTCTCAAGCCTATATATTGAAGGTATTTCCAAAGTGAAGGGGGAACAATTGAGGTATCAAACCTTTGATTAGGAGGAAGAATCAACATTTTTATGTCAATGTTAATGCAAGGATGGAAAAGGAGAGCTTGGAGAAGTGTTGCATCATCAAGCATGCTTTGTAAGTGCCTCTTTGTGGCTTTCCAATTAATATCAACTTGGCATATTCCCTTCAAGTTTATATGTTCTACATTTTCTTGTCTATTTTCATTTCAATCTTCATAGATAGATTTGCTTTATATAATGATCTAGATTAGGAGGAATATTTCCTTTTCTAGTCTTTGTGGGACTTCAATTTCATTGACAATCTTGGATATGAAGCATAAGAATTGGAGCAGCGAGGACGAACATCGTAATCAGGTACGCCACATTCTTCTTCTCTCTTGCTTGATTGGTTGAGTTATATCTATAGGGAAAGTAGAAACCACGTGTTCTCTTTTGTATTTGTACCAAATATAGGGGTCTTGTTCCAAAGGGAAGCTTAGTTTGTCCGCAATTTAATATTTCTTACAAAACTTTGTAGCGAATATCATGATTGTGCCAAGATTACCCTGGGGAAACTGGAGAATTGGCTTGTAATTGTTGGATCATACATGAAATTTTGGGATCTTGCAGTTATTCCTAGTGAGTAGCTTGGATCCAATCTGGTAAAATGAAGGAGAGGGAAACAATGGACCCTTCATCTTCATATTTTCTTGAAAGAGCGTCAGCAACCACATTGTCTTTGCCTTTCTTTCAAATGATCTCATAATAATATCCAAATAGCTTAGTCACCCATTTTTGTTTCTCCAAGGATAAAATACATTGCTATAGAAAATACTTGAGGCTTTGATGATTTGTCTTAATTTGGAAGCGTTTCCCCAATAGATAAGGGTGCCAGATATCCACGACAAGCAAAATAGCCAACATTTCCTTTTCATAGATTGATTGGCCTAAATGTCACTCTAACAATTTTTTGCTGGTAAAGGCCAAAGGTCGGCCATATTCCATAAGTATTTCTCCAATTTCTCTCTTGGAAGCATCACATTCCAAGACAAAGGTATTTGTGAAGTCGGGAAGATAGCACACTTGGTTGTAGAATAGAAGAACAGATCGAAGCTACTTAGGACCAGAAACTTGGATCACGAAGTTGAAAGAACACAAGAAGATTCACAGACGAGTAGAGCACCTACCCCAGATAGAGAAGAAATATTACTCTCTAACCCTATGAAAGAATCTCAAGAGTGCGAAGCTTCTATGCCAAAAGAAGACAAGAATCAGAATGGAAAGAGGAATACCGAGACGAAGATCACCAGGAAGAAGGATAGAAAACCCAGTAAGAAGAGAGAAAAGGTCAAAAAGTTACAGAAGGTCCCAGAGGGAACTTCGCAGAAGGAATATTTGAAAAATTGAAACTTCATCGGGATATCATAATAGCGCCCCATGGAACTTATCCATGGAAAAGAGATATGACCGTTGGAAGCATTATAACCGTTGAACCAATGTTCCAGAATGGTTAGAACAACAATTATGAACAGAAAGCTCGCCATCATACCATTGGGACCATGTCGCAATGGACAGAACTGCATTGATGTAAAACTTCTTACCTATTGGAGAGATTCGTTACATCGTGTCTACTTAGTCCATCGACTGTTGCACTGAGAATACTTTTTCGAATTGTATCATAGCTAACAAGAGAACCCATTTCTACCATGTTGTACTTAGTAAGATCGACACCGATTCTATTGCTTTAAGCACAAATCCATCCACCCGAGTTTTCTTATCAAGAGCATGCATGTCGAACGAACTCAGCGCTATAGAGAAGTCAGTTGAGGACGTTTTAATTGATATGATAGCCAAGAGAGTGATTTCCACAAGAGTTCAAGATTCATTGATGTGAGGAGTGCAAGCCTCTTTGTCGCTTGCTCGCAGATCCGGGCCATCCCAACCAGGAACAGAGAAGAGAACCAAGCACAAAGATGATATAGAAAACAAGAAGTTAATCCTGACCATCCTACTTGACTACATCCCACCTCTGGTCAGCGTGGTGAGTCGTGACAGTGTCCAGAGGGACTTTGATTACACCATGGTTGTTGCATACCTCCCGAAGGGGATATGTGTAGTCAGAACACAACAATATAAAATCGCAACATTCAAGTTCAGCAACTTCAACCTAGGTGACCATAAGAATTACATCATGCTTTCTCCTTACAACTATTTGACCAAGACGAAGGGGAATAACTCAAAAATAGTCCCTTATTCATGGACCATGAACCTCGTGCAATCCACCCTCTTGAATGTGATGAAGATCCCACACTTTGGAAGGCACCAGGAGGTTAACGTGTGTGTTAATATCCTTCTCTCATGTTACCATGGTGGCTACCTATGGCTAGATAGATGCATTACAATCGATCCAATGTTGATCCATAGGATCACCGTATTGATCATGCAAGGACCTGACCTGCAATACTTATACCCAGGGAAGGCTTTTGACCATGCCCTGGCACAGATAATTAAGGACACTTACGACGATGTAGAAAATGGAATGTGAGGCTACAAGGTAGCCTCCATCAAGAATGGCGCAGTGAGCCTAGCATGATAATTAATTGCAGGGAAGGTAGTAAGAAAGAACAGACCCACACAGGTCACAGGGTTTGTCATTGACCTCACTAGGAAATGTGTGGAAGGTCGACAGATGAACTGGGTGAAGTACCTAGTTAACCATCTTTAAATGGATTACTGCAAATCTTAGGATCAGGGCTATGAGTTCCAGTTTAGTTCGCTCCTGATCCTCATAGCGTTTACTTCTTGGGAGATGCCGAAAGGTGCAACCTTCCTGGACATTGATTCGTTTGAGCCACTCACTTTGAAGTTCACCGCGCTTTGGTACTCGAGTGATATGGGAAAAAAGTGGCAGTCAAACATGGTATTTCATACCTATTATCTCCAATGGAAGAGGTTTATCGAAGTTGTCCCTCGCATGACGTTGAACACCCTGCATCGGTTCCGACTCCTCATGAAGTTCTGTGCATATCAACACTTCATTTACATCACTGTGTGCGTAGATGAGCACAAATAAGAGCTTCAATTGTACTACAAGATAATAGAGGAGGACCTTGAAGATATCACCAAGGACTAGTCTACATAACTCCTCATCCCCGTGGACCCCACAGAAACGTCAAACCCTGAACTAATCGGCAACCCTAAGACCACTCATGAAGCAAAGGATATTCCTGAACCTAGCAGAAGGAAGAAGACCGAAGAGGTCTAAAACTTGAGCAGTGCATCGTAAGGAACTTCTTCAGTATCACCTGGATGAGGGGGTGATGACAAAGTAGAAGAGACAAAAGGAAAAGAAGACCAGAAGAAGTAAGGCAAAGTAACACTTCTTAGGGACCCTAATGATGAGGTTGACCGCTTGAAGAAAAGGAAGGTTTATCCCATGAAAACCACTTTCCAAAAGAAATATAGAGCCACCTTGACTAAGATGCAGATTTTGCTCACTATGGATGACTTCGACTTTATCATCGCAGTTGTAGCAGATTCCTCGCAGGACATCTTGCAGAAACATGAAGTCAAGCAGGAGGAGATGTATGATAGAATTGAGGTTGAACTCAGAGCGGTACAGTAGGCCCTTCAATCCAAACGCGCAGTATCCATTGTGCCCTCACCATCAGAGGCACCTGAGTTGGGAGATGAGCATACCCAACTCCACAGACTAGCTGATGTGACCAAAGATCACCTTCGTCACGCACAAGAATAAAACAAACAGGCCACAGAGGCCCTGAAGAAAGTATAAAAAGTAGTCATAGAGCAATGTTGAGTTGCGCAGCAAGAGAAGGTTTCCCTCCAAACTAAGTTTGAAGAAGAGAAAGCGCAGATCTAGTGAGAAAGAGAAGTTGCTCACAGAGTAGGTGGGAGTAAAGAAAGCAACCAATAGAACACTTCTCTCTGTGATAGGCTTAGAGAAAAAGGAGGAAGACCCAATGGAACATCAAGTAGAGAAGCTTGCAGAAGCTATCCAACAGCTTCAATAGAAAATACCAGACCTCTAAATACGAACAGTGCCAAGTACCCCACAGGATGTGCGAGATCAAAGAGAAGCCACTGACCAGAGCGCAGTCGAGAGGATCAAAGCCTTCACTCTAGAATAAAAACAACTAAGTCCCTGCAGTGCACAGAATTATGAGTGACTCACTGAAGATACTGACCTAAAGGTACTGGAGTCAAAGCTCCAGGAGGAAAAGTAGCAAGCAACAATAGTACAGGTGTAGTTGAAGCTCTTATAAGTAGTTGAAAGGATGAATCGATCCCAGGAACAATGCACTACTCAAAAGAAGGTCCACACCATTAAGAGAAAATTCATGGAAGTGACTCAGAGGCTCCAACCAGTCCAAGATGAAGCTTGCCAACTGTTTGAGGAGATTGAAGGTCGATGCATAGAATTAGAAAAAGTAGTCACTACAGTCAAACAACGTTTAGAGGGACCTTTCAACAAAGAAATCATCCAAGAGTTCGTCGAGTAGGAGGCCCTGGCGTAGCAACAGGTCGAAGCAGCTCGAGCCAAGATCGAGGCTTTTGAAGCACAACTACCCAGACCAAAGTGACTCGGGACGAGTCACAGGTGAGTGTTGGTGTCTTGTTGGCCCTTAACCAAGTTTTGAGGATCCTTGGTCATGTTTGACCTACTTTTGGGACTTCGACAGGCTATCAAAGGCAGAGCGCAAGTGGAAGTAGAGACCACAGGATATCAACCCCTTTTTAGGGATTTTTGGGTTTTGGGATGATGTAATGGGAATGGGGATGTTGGCCCATGGGTTTACCCATGTTTAGGCCCATTTTGTAATGTATAAATAGAAAGATAAATGATGTAAGAAAGTACCTGTAGCTGAGTGCTAGTACTAGCTATGTGCGAGAAGATGTGATTAAGACTTGCAGAGTTAAGTGCAAATCATTTGTAGTGCTTTGTGCACAAATTGGGTGAGACTTGTAGATCTTACTACAAGTGATTGTAAGAGACTATGGAAGGCCTTGTGCTATAATACAGGGAAGGAGGATCTAGCAAGGTGCGTAGATCTCTTGTCCTTTGCAGAGTAAGATATCATGGATCTATGCATGTAGAATATTGACAGAAAGAAATAAAGAAGAATATTTGGTGGACGTAGCCCCAAGGTGGGGGTGAACCACGTATATAATGCATTGTGCTTTCTATGTGCTTTATGGTTGTCCTCTTATCTATGTGATTGAATGCTTAGTGCACTGATGTATGCCTAGAAGGATCTAATATGGTAGATTAGTGATGAATAATGTGAATAAATGCTAGATCTGATCTATGTTGGTATGCTTAGTACTTGAACTTATTGGATCTGTATAAATACTGCGTTGATATGTTGTTAGGGTTCAGCTGCACTATGAACTAAGGTTGAATATTAACGAATTGTAACTGCTAAGTGCTATTTTAAGGTGTTACAATCACAAATTTGTGTCCTGGCTAAGGTTGCAGACACTGGAGTCCTACAACAACCCTTACATCTACCTCAGGTGAGACTTCATCTGCTTCACAGGTGTTGCCAAAAGGGTCGGTAGTTAGGGTTTTGTTGGTGCGTTGTTGTAGCATTGAACCCTGGGTCTGCCCCTATTCCAACAACTGAGTTTTCTTCCTTTCTCACTCATTAAAAGGTTTGAAAGGGCATCTTTCGAGTGGTATTTTATCACCTTTTCATCCTCGTGAGACTAATTACGAAAAAAGAATACTCTAGTCAAGCATGAATAGAAGAGTTCTCCCCTGTATTTTTTTATAGTTTGTTCGGGCTTGGGAGACTAAATTTATGAAAAATTCATCCATGGAGTCATCTTTAAGTTCTTTTCAGACTCTCTAAATGTGAAAAACCACTGAGTTTACCTTATTTTGTCTCGTAAAACTATGCATTGAAGGACCTATGTGACTCCAATCTTCAGAATCCATACATGACTGAACCCCTCCCTCCTCGGGTTCATTAAAAATATGTCGAGGGACTCATCTGAAGGATGAGATATACCAAGAATCTTTTATCCTCCTCAAGCTCATTAAAAAATAAATAAGTACTCATCTATCTGGATGGGGGGGAAATTATAGGAAGTGGGTCAATTTTTTTGGAATCCTTTATGGCATCTATTGTTTCCCTTGAATATGGCACATGTTTGTGTCTCATCTTACACGTGGGTAATCTACTTGTCTCTGATTCATACCAATTCCATGTGTCATTATACTTTTTTGTTCCAGTCGAAGAGTGCTCTTGTTATTGTCACATTATGTTCTTGTTACTCATTGAATCAATGCTGCCAAGTCACTTGTCATGCCTCATCATGTTCAAGGGAAGTTTCACTTCAAACCATCCATCTACAGTATTACTAGTTTCAATTTCTTGTGTCAGTCCATACTCATTTGATCCACCATCTCACATCACTTTCCTGTGTCAGTTTTGTGTTGATGATGGGGGATACATCAATTCCCTCCTTCGACGATTCTATTCATGTCAACTTGAACACATTATTCGAGAATTAGACTTAGAAACCAATTAGTACCTTGGGACCTACATGCCTCAATAGCATGACTCCTCAGTTCCGATAGTAGGTTTACACCATTGACCTTTGATCATATGATTCCATGAATGTTCAACCTCATCTCATTTATTCACATTCACTGGAATGTACTAGGGTACATTAGGAGTCATTGTCATCATTGGTGATTTCCCTCACACTTGTTAACGGTTTACCTCAATGACCTATAATCAAGTGGTTTCTAGCATGTTCGACATCAAATGATATATTCACATGGATATATTTGTACCACATTAGGATCGGGACGAAGACCCTTGGTTGGGAGCTCACTCTATTATGTTCTTTTCCCAAGCTATGATGGAGATCATTTGAGCATGTAAAATATTTTAGTACAATCATCATGCTGGAAATATTATTGATATATATATTGTCACATAGATCCACATTGTATTATCCGTGGCTATGTTTTGTCATATCGTAGCTCCACTCTGTATTTTTTGTGGATGTGATTAGTTAATGTCATGGAGGTATGGATCCACATTTTATCTATGTTGGCCATACCTTATTCATCATTTTCATGGATCCATAGTGTATTAGTCGACGGTCATGCTTTGATTCATCTCATATTTCGAGCATAGGTATATCTGCCTCAGAAATGGAACGTATTTGTATATTGATTGATGATTGTTTGTAGCTCCTGTGAGGTTCTCCTACTTCGGCACCCTTACATTGAAGAATTTGTAAATTGTTTCGACCATCAGTTTATCTTTTGACCTCACATTTTAGGAGGCATCTTTTACACATCAAAATGTCACACTTGAGTGTTGCACCCTATAGGTCTCAAGTGTTGCAAAGTGATTTATGCACCTTGTTAAGTGTCACATGCACAGTTGCAAGTGTCATATGCACCTTACCAAGTGTCATATTCTTTTTTATAAGTGTTGTAACCCATTGACACCTTAAAAACAATTCTCACAATCTGGCCTAAGTCATGTTGGAAGAAGAAGCACCATCATTTGACAACAAAAACACACCATTTTCTTGGAAAATCAACCATTTTTGGGGCATTTATGAAGGGTGGCGCCCCCCTGGACATGCTATGGGAGTGTCACTTCATGGGGTGGTTCTCCCTTGCCATGTTAGGGGAATTCCACTTTATAGTATGGCACCCTGTGTTCAACTATGGGGGAGCGCAAGTCTTGTTAGAGAGAAATTGGGGATCCTCCACCTTTTCCTAAGGGCCAACTCTTGATGGATGAGGTTTATTGTGGTTGAATCCTACCTTATGGGATCTATCCTAGGATCTAATACCAACTTAAGGATCCATATGCTCAACCATATCCTTCATTTTATCATGATGGTTTTGCCTCTCAAGCCTATATATTGAAGGTATTTCCAAAGTGAAGGGGGAACAATTGAGGTATCAAACCTTTGATTATGGAGGAAGAATCAACATTTTTATGTCAATATTAATGCAAGGGATGGAAAAGGAGAGATTGGAGAAGTGTTGCATCATCAAGCATGCTTTGTAAGTGCCTCTTTGTGGCTTTCCAATTAATATCAACTTGGCCTATTCCCTTCAAGTTTATATGTTCTACATTTTCTTGTCTATTTTCGTTTCAATCTCCATAGATAGATTTGATTTATATAATCATCTAGAGTAGGAGGAATATTTCCTTTTCTAGTCTTTGTGGGACTTCAATTTCATTGACAATCTTGGATATCAAGCATAGGAATTAGAGCAGTGAGGACGAACATCGTAATCAGGTACGCCACATTCTTCTTCTCTCTTGCTTGATTGGTTGAGTTATATCTATAGGGAAAGTAGAAACCACGTGTTCTCTTTTTTATTTGTACCAAATATAGGGGTCTTGTTCCAAAGGGAAGCTTAGTTTGTCTGCAAGTTAATATTTCTTACAAAACTTTGTAGCGAATCTCATGATTGTGCCAATATTACCCTGGGGAAACTGGAGAATTGGCTTGTAATTGTTGGATCATACATGAAATTTTGGGATCTTGCAGTTATTCATAGTGAGTAGCTTGGATCCAATCTGGTAAAATGAAGGAGAGGGAAACAACGGACCCTTCATCTTCATATTTTCTTGAAAGAGCGTCAGCAACCACATTGTCTTTGTCTTTCTTGTAAGTGATCTCATAATAATATCCAAATAGCTTAGTCACCCATTTTTGTTTCTCCAAGGATAAAATACATTGCTATAGAAAATACTTGAGGCTTTGATGATTTGTCTTAATTTGGAAGCGTTTCCCCAATAGATAAGGGTGCCAGAGATCCACGACATGCAAAATAGCCAACATTTCCTTTTCTTAGATTGATTGGCCTAAATGTCGCTCTGACAATTTTTTGTTGGTAAAGGCCAAAGGTCGGCCATATTCCATAAGTATTTCTCCAATTTCTCTCTTGGAAGCATCACATTCCAAGACAAAGGTATTTGTGAAGTCAGGAAGAGCCAAGACAGGAGTGGTGCACATAGCCTCCTTCAAGGATTGAAAGGAATGATCAGTTGTTGGAGTCCAAGTGAAATAAATGTTTTTAACAAGAGCAATGAGAGGTGTCAAAATATTTCCATAATTCTTAACAAACTTGTGATAATAGTCTACTAAACATACAAAACCATGCAATATTTTGAGAGTCTTAGGGTGAAGGCCAAAACTACATAGCTTCAATCTTCTTAGGATCCACCCTGACACCCTCCTTGCCAAAAATATGTCCCAAGTACTCGACTTTCGAGGCTCCAAAATAAAATTTGAATTGTTTAAGGAAAATTTGGTGTTGAGAGAGGAGATGAAGAACTCTATCCACATGAGAAATATGGGTTTTCCAAGTTTTACTATAGATGAGAATATCATTAAAGAAAACTAAGAAAAAATGACTGAGAAAAGGATAGAAGACATGATTCATGAGGCTTTGGAAAGTGGAGTGAGGATTACACAAGCCAAAGGGAATGACAAAGAACTCATAGTTGCCCTCATGAATATGAAATGTATTCTTAGGAATTTTTTCCTCTTTCATACATATATGGTGGTAGCCAGAATGAAGATCAATTTTAGTAAAGAACTGTGCACCACTTAATTCATCCAATAGATAATCAATGACAGGAATGGGAAATTTGTCTTTGATGGTGAGTTCGTTGAGGGTACAAAATTTAGGAAACATGTGACAAGAGCCTTCTTTCTTAAGTAACATGACCACCAGAGAATAATAGGGGCTATTACTAGGACAGATAATGCATGTGGTGAGAAATTCTTGAACAAATTTCTCAATTTCATTTTTTTTGGAATATGGATGACGATAGGGATAAACAATGGGAGAAAGGATGTAGGGGACAAGGGGAATGGGATGGTCATGAACACCAAAAGAAGGAGGAAGTCCCTGGGGATTCGAAAAAATATCTTGATTTTTGGAGAGGATGGATTGGAGGTCAAGATTCATATAGGGTGTCTCAATGGCTTGAATGGAATGGAGTTGGGAAATAATGTCAGAATGAAATTTTTTTAGGATATTTTCCATGCGATGGGAACTGATGATCTCAAGGGAACCTACTATAATGACTTGGAAATTATATTTTTGTCCCTCATGGTTGAATTTCATGGTTAATTCCTTAAAATCCGTGAGAATGGGGCCCATAGTCCTTAACCATTCGACACCCAACACAATGTCAAAACTACCCATGTTGATAGAAAAAATATGAGATTTCATGTGGTACTTACCAATTTGGAGATGCAAATTTTCACAACTCCACCCACATTTCATGGACTTGCCATTGGAAATCATGATTTGAAAGTTGTTGACTGCTCGGATATAGAAATTATTTTCTTGGCCAATGTGGAAATGAATAAAATTATGGGTGATGCCACTATTAATGAGGATCGTGACCTTCTGATGCTTAATGTAACCAATTAGCTTGAGGGTTTGGGGAGTAGAGAATCCAGTGAGAGAATTTTGGGAAATGACCAATTCAACTTCTAGTGGGTATGAGTGTGGAGTTAGGTTAGTGGATTCAGGTGACTCGGCCACAGGGGGAGCCTCAACCTCTTCTTTAGAAACATCCTCATAGATGGCCATAAAAAGTGTGTGTTCCTTACACATGTTCCTAGAAAAATGTGTTTCATCACAATTATAACAAAGGCCCTTGAGTTGGAATTCATCCATTTCTACCTGGGTCAATTTATGGATCTTTAGTCGAGTGGAAGGAGAATCGGGAGTGACTAGTTTAAGGTGAGGAATAAAGGAGGGTTTTTTGGTTTGAGAAGAGACAACTTGTTTAGCTTCCTTATCTCTTTTAGAAGATTCCACCCAACTATGGGGGTGAGCCATGAGGACATGGGCATGGATATCCTCCTTGAGGCCACTGATAAATCATTCTTGGGAAAAAGCATCAGACATGATCTCCATGTCGAAAGCCAATCTCTAAAAAGTAGTTATAAAGTCTTCCATTATGCCATATTGTTTCAACTTTTTCAAACATCCTAAATGGTTGGTGTTAGTGTCAAAATGTTCATAAAGCTCTACAAAAAATTGTTTCCAAGCCACATACCCTTGGTGGGAATATTTTCTCCATTGTTTCCATTGCCAATTTTCTTTATCTAGATGGAGAACACCATATCAAAGTTTGGCCAACTCATCTGTAATGTCATACAATTTATAGTTTTCCATTTAAGTTACCTAGTTGGTGGGATCTGAGCCATCAAATATGTTCTCATCCACTCGTGGAATGTGTAGGTCATGTTGAAAGTGACGGGGATGAAAAGTATGGGAATTGGAGGAAGTTTCACCTTCGGGGTGTAAAGGTGGGTCATAGGAGGAATGGTCTCCAGTAATATTCAGCTTGGCGCAGATATGGGAAGTGAAGGATTAAATATGGGTATTGAGGCGGGCTTCAAGGTCTTGGCTATGGGTGTGGGCCATGAGGAAGGGGGGAATGGGAAAGGAGTGGGTGGGACCACACAAAAAATGGGTTATGGGTGAAGGGTATCATGACGGTCAGGTCAGCGAGTGGAATCTAATGGGGTAAGTCCCAAATAAGGGGGTCAGGTCCACGAAAAAAAAGTTTTACAAAAAAATGATAGGTATGATTGTGATCAAGGAAAAGAGAGAAATCCAATGGGATAGGGCTCAAATAATGGTGCAGGAAGAATCCAAACTTGTTTTTTTGTAACTCCTATGGAATTATACTCCGATCTGAAGAATACCACAATGTTGAAAGGCCCAAATTCTTAACAGGAAAAAATGTGTAGTAATTTTGCAACCAGAATGCAGGAGGTAAAGTTGCACGACAATAAATTTTGTCTATTTTGTTTTTTTTTCGTCCCAAGGGTTAGGGTATTCAGGGTTTTTACAGACAAGGGTTTTCACTTTGCTACAAATTTTTGATATACATGTGGGGTCCAACAATAAAACTTGAACCAATATCTCAAGGCACCAACTAAGGAGGACAAATTATGCCCTTAATCGTACTACCTGACTACCCAGGTACTAGAGAGTATCTTCTCGAGGGTTATTCTCGGTGGAACTATAAAATTCAAGTGCTCGATTGGTTTACCTACAAAGGGATTCATTATATATAGGTTGATCCATATACAGGTTATCTTTAATGTGTTACCACTCAAAGGGGTACCAACAGGGGTTACAAGGGTGGCCAATAATATGCTCTTAAGTACCACTTGTAGTTCTTGCATGTATACTTCCCCGACTATGTATTTATGCATTGAACACAGATATTTGTAGCTTTAAGGCATTGGAATATATCTCTACCCTGGAAAAAAAATAACACACAATTTTCTGCCAAGGAAAGTGCTCTAATACTAGTTGTAACGTACCAGATATTTTACAATAGCCGAAAATAGAAATATTGCAGAGAATAATAGTTAAACAACACAATAGATGAAACAATGGCACCAAAATAATACCTTTATTGATAGAAAACAATGTTCACTTGCCTCATCGAGGGGGAAACCTCCAACATAGCAACACTCTATTAAAATAATTCTTAAGACAAAAACTCATCATGCCCTCAAAGCATATTTATATTAAATATATCTTCCAAAAGAAAAATCTAGAGTAAGATCTTCTAGAAGTGGAAGCTTCTATTAGGTAATTTTACATTTGACTTATTCTTCCTGATTACTAGGCCTTATTAATAGTTTCATTTATTACATGGGAAATATATTATTATACCTACATGAGGGGTTAGGGAGGTTAGTTCCCTAACAAATAAAGATAATAGATTGTGTTAGGCTATAATAGCATAAAAAGGGATGATAATGAAATCATATTCGAGAGAACAGAGAGCCAGTGTTGCAGAAAAAGTTGAGTGTGTTACAAAGAATGTCAGGTGTGGTTCAAAGGGTCATGGCGTCAATGAAACCAGGATATTCCACAAGAGCCACAAAGAAGCAATGCAGTAAGCAAGTAACAACATAGGAAAAAGTCCCAAAGGAAGAAAAATCAAATCCAAGGTTGGCAAACTTCCCCAGAATAGGAAGAAAGGGAGGTCATAAACGACGTAGAAAGAGACACAAGAACCATAAAAGGATCAAGATGAAGAAAAGGAACACGAAGAAAAAATTAAGATAACTTTTTGCGTAGTAAGAACCTGGGTATTACAACATTTATGATACTCAAGAAACAAGAACACCATATAATCAGATTGAAGGAGAAAGTTAAGAAGGAGTTCCACGCTTGTTCAACTCAGTTATTGCCTAGGAAGAACATATTAAGTTAGCATTACTGCAGAAGAGATATCAGTACAAGCAAGAGAAAAGATCACAACTGCAAAGGAGGAATTTTAGAAGTTCGTGGAGACCTGGAAGAAATCCCGAAGTGGCTCAAGACAAGCCACAAGTGAGTTTTGGGGGCCTGTTGGAGCAGGACGTTTTGGGTAATTTTTGGGAATCGTGGAAGAGAAAACCACGTGACAAGTCAGCAAAGGATTAGCATGTGTGGAATATAGTTAGCCCATATTCAGGAGCCAGCACATGGAAGGAGAAATTGAGTTTTCATTAGTTAGACCATTTGGTCTATTTTGTAACAGGCTAATCCCTAGTAACAATGTATAAATATGTATGGGTTTTGGGTAGAAAGAATTAAGTTGTGAGAGAAATATAAGTGAGTGAAATCATAGAGTGAGAGTATGAGCGAATGGTATGCGTAGAGTTCGGGAGTATGAATGGAGAACGAGCTAAGTGTGCACTGTATTCACGAACGGGCAGGGAATTTTGGGATAGAACTGATGTATCTTGTATGAGCACAGTATGCACCTATTGTGAAGAATGAATATACATGAATAATATAAGAAGTCATCCATTGTGTACGTAGTTGAGTTTTGGGTGAACCACGCTAAATATTTTTGTAATGATGTATGTTGTGAAGTGTCTCTTTTATGTTTTGTTTATGGTGCACCTGTAATGCATAGATGGATAATATGAATAAGATATACGGTGGTTTTGCACATGTATTGAATGATTAAGTAAGATGAATATGTCATGTGTTGTTATGTTGTTATGATTTGATGAACATGGTATATTTCATGTTGAATGAATGTTAGAATGGTCTCCATTCCCTTCATGGCTACATAAGCCTGGTTCCTGCAATCCCCATAGGTACCTCAAGTGAGACTTCACCTGCTTTCCAACTCACTGAACCATATACGGTAGGGTTAATATACTCAGTTATTTTTCCTACAATCATGTGATATAACTTATCAAGGAAATATGGCTCCAAAGTATCATCAACAGGTTAAGTATATCTTGGACCCTCATATGGATCTAAAGATTGAGTAACTTTCATACCATCTGATTCAAAAGTCATAGTCTCCTTCTTGAGGTCAATGGTATCATAATTCTCATAGCCCAATCAATTCCCAACAGGGCAGGATATGGGTCCTTTTCTCCCATTATCTCAATAACTTCAAAATAATACATTGCCTTAACACCAACCAATTCTACCTCTACATTCAATAATATTCCTACAGGAAAAATACAGTATTCATTTTCCATCCTTAGTTGAATAGGAGAGTAGACTAGATTAGGTTTCCCCATTGCCTCCCAAGTCTTCTTAGGCATAGTTTTAACATCATAACCCATATCTAGCATAACATATTCAATTTCATAATCATCTAGATTAGCATTTAACCTAAATTCCCTTCTCATTCTTTCTTTCTTCTTTGTACCCAACTTGATTTCCTTTCTAGAAGGTTAGAAACTTTATACTCTTTCATATTTCCTTCATCTCCCAAGGCCATTTTAATAGTATTCTACAAATTTTCAGTAAGTTTCTCATCATATAAGATATTAGAAAATAATTGAAACCAAATATCAACCACTGGAACTTTCTATGACTCACCTGAGGGATACATTTGGATAGATGATCCAGATTATGTTGAGAATGAAACAAGACAAAAAAAAATGATCTGGCTACACAATCTTCCTTGTTTTAAGTGTGGGAGGACTCTATCGGTGAATATGCCACAAGAATATATATCAATGGGAGATAACAGTTGGAACCCGATGCACACCTGAAATGAATCGTGGCCAATAGAGTTATGTTGAACATATGGACGGATCTCATTCTCTTTGTGCTCCTCTACAATCTTATTGACCTGCTTCTACTGGATAGAAACATCTTGGGTCAATATTTTAGTGGTTGCAGGGACCTCTTGTTCATCGTCCGACTGGATCGTGAAGAGGGAAAACTTTGTGGTATGAGAGATTACTTTGTGGCATTGTTTTCTCGAGACCAATGAAGTGGAAGTAGTCAGAGCTACCTCTCGTACCCTATAGAGATGACCTCCCGAAGTAATAATGACATTGCAGGGCCGAGACTCATAGATAGTGTGATGTTTCAACATATATGGTTTTCCTAAAAGAACATCACAGACTTCAAGTGGGGAAGCATCACACACTACCTCATCCTTGAAGGGATTGATTCCATAGGACAAGAAGAACTATTGGCTAACACAGATGTCTCATCCCCAGATCAACCATTCGATGGTGTATGGTTGGGGGTGTGGCATCGTTGGTAGCTTCAATATCTTGACAGCCTTGTCTAAGATCAATTTCTTCTGACTCCCGCTGCCAACAATGAAATGTGGTGGGGTCCCATTTACCCACATCTACAAGTGGAAGAGGTGCTCTTCATCTAGAATCTCCTATGGTTCTTCTAGTTGTGTTGTTGTGGTTGTGATTGTAGTAGTGGGTTCTGCATCGATGATATTTTTCCCTTTATTGTGGTTTGAATCAAAGTTTGAGTCAGGGTCTGATTCTTTTTATTTGTGCTCAACCACAAATGATTGTTTCGAGGAACATTTATTAGTGTTGTCCCAAGGGTTGTTGTGGAACTCACACCACTTTCCAATGTCTTTCTTAGAATTCTTGTTACCCTTCCTTTCTTGGACTGGATATCTTAAGGTTGGCCTTGGACTAGATCTCTTGAGGTTGGCCTTCCTTTCTCTATCCTTCGTTTTGTGAGTTAGGGTTTACTTTGCCATGATTTCGTTGTGTCGTATTTTCAAACCAAAACCCTTTCTTACTTTGTTTCTTGAATTTATACTCAATTTTGACTGCATATTGATAAGAAACATCCACTGAGGAGATTTCCAAGAAATACATCTATGTTTGGATGTACCTATGCATATCACTATGATACCTCAAAACCAGGGGCTACTTGGAGTCTTTGATATCCATCTTTGAGCACAAGGTATGAAAGATGTTAGTGTACCCTGACACCATCTTATATCCTTTCTAACGCAGAGTCATCCATCTCATGTACTAGTCATCATATTTTCTGATATGGTATAAATCCTCCTTTAGGGCATCTACAAATGTCACCCAAGTGGTTTCTCTCCTAAATTGTGTAGATTTATCCACACTGTACCTCTCCCAGTAACCTTCCCACCAAGCTCTGACATGGGGAATTGATTTAAGGAGCATAGAGATGATCTTTTCACTATTGGAAAATTTTTGGACTGAGTAATAACCTTCTAGTAGATTCAACCATTTTTCTAGAGAATTTGCATCTATCTGTCCTCCAAATAAGGGGATATCAAAATTGGCTTGTACCTTGAAGGGTGTTGCACTTGCGAAATGGTTGCTTATCAAAGATGCCTCGGTCACCACCATCATTAGTCTTTGAAGGATTTGAGCGAAGTTTTCCATCATATCGAGCAATGTATTGAAAGGATATTCTTATTTTTAATCTCTCTTTTCTTCCACCATGGGAGTTCGCTTGGGTTGGTGAGACTAGTTTTCCTCAAGTGAAACTAACTTGAGACCCAACTGTCTATACCCTGACCTCATCGGGGACTTTCTCTAATAAATAACGAGCAGACTACTCTGATACAACTGATCTAGATTATGATGATAACGAAACAAGACAAAAACAAAAATGTAGCAAAGAAACATAAATATAGTGAAACCCAACTTCTATTAATGAATAAGATAGAAAAACATTGTAGAACAAAAATTGGTAGAATGGGGTAGCTTATCTTTGAAAAGAAAGAGATGTGGGATATACTTCATTCACAACAAGCTTTACATCACACTCAATTGCATGCTTAAAGGGACTCCTTCACAACAATTATATATGAGACAGTGAGAGGAGAACAATTCCCGATAGGTCACCCATCCCAATACTAATCTAGCCCAAGCACGCTTAACTGTGGAGTTCTAATGGGATCTGGTGCATTAACACTATCTTGTAAGCATGTCCATAATACCACTAGGAAATCACTACATGATGTTTGTAATGAACAAATGAAGATTTAATTACATTCCATTACCCATCAAAAGGGTGAATATCATGGTTTATCAAAACCATAGGCTTGAAATGTTAATTCAATGGAAAAGGTGGATGGCCACCAAGATCCACCTAGATTAATAGAAGAATCTCTAGCTATCCTCGATTGATGTGGGGTCAACATGAAAATAGGCTCTACAACTTCAGGGGTCGATGGGCTAGGCATATTTTTTAACGCCTCCATTTCATTTTTAAAGAACTCTTTCTTTTGCATAGGATCATACTTTGCATTTTCTGGCATAGCCTTCTAAATATTAATTGGATGCAGACTCTCTGCATCAGGTCCAGTATTCGCTCCTCCCTAGGTAATAATATTGTTAGTAGACCTTCTTCCCTCATCCATATATCTTGTTTCTGAATTGATCAAAGTATCCTTTCTCTACCTAACATGATCCTCCCACTTGGCTATCAGACTAGGGAATTCTTTAGTGGAGAGAGTATTGTTTCTACAATGTGAGCACCAGGGTCTTCTTGGGAGTGGGAAGTCTCTCAAAATATGCCCTTTCTCATCATAGTTATATCAACGAATTGTTCCTCTTTCTTCAGTTCTTCCACCTCTATATGTGCATCCACCTATGACCCCCTCCATATCCTTGAGTTCCTTCAATCACTTTTAATTTCTATTGGTCAAATCTATCTACAAGCACATCTAAAGAACAAAATTGATTTGTATTGTGAGTAAGAGAGCCACAGAACTCACAGTACAAAGTATTAGGAGTAGGTGAATAATTTTTCAAAATAGAGAAATGTCATGGAGGGTGACATGCGTTTCTAAAAATTTCACAATATTCATTACTTTGAACCCCCTGGTTATTAGGAAAAGTGTGATATTGGATTGGCCCATGTCTAGCCAATGGAACGATGTTGTGGAAGAAACTTGCACAACTCCTCTTGATGGTCCAACTAGTGGTGGTACCATTGGGGTACTAGAAGACCCTACACCTCTCAACCTGAAACATTCAATCACCAAGTGACCTTTTGTGTAACATCGTGTGCACCAAACTTGAGGTCGGCCGATATTGGGGAGGGTTAACTCTTGAATATTTTTAGTAAGTGAAGAAATATGACTCCGCATTTGCATGAGACTCGCTTCTTCAAGAGGTCTCAAAACTCTTAGAATCCTCATATATTCTTCCATGGCGTCAATATTCATAGCCTCCTCTAATTCTTCTACAAGAGTGGCTATCCTTTGTTGTGTTAGAGGGATGTGGGTCAAAGGTAATAATCCTTGGATAAACCACTACCTTTGGTGATCCTTATGAATGGGATTTGTCAATTTTCATATTGCATCTTTGAACCCCTGATTATACTCCCATGAAGATTCACCATATATATTTTTTATATCCTGTAAGTTTGTAAGATCTTACTGCTCTAATTGTGGTAATTGAAATTCTACAATGAACTTTTTTTGTACTTGAACTAATGTGAAGTATTAACTTTGAAGCCTTGGTTCAATATCCTTCATATACTGTTTGAGAACTCGACCCCTCAAAGTGGTTTGATATTCCACCAATTTATTTGCATCTGGAGTCTCTTGCGACCTCCAGATGGCTTCACACAGAAACTAACATTGTTCAACATATTTTTCCCCCTTTCCCCAAAACTCAGGGTATCAATTAAGGGACCGTTCAATTTGTGTTTCCATTGACGAAATTGTAAATCCTAGTAGAATAAATACAAGAGGTCATGGTTGCGATATTACAGTGGAACTCACCACACTTACATTAATACTTCCTAATAAACTTTTGGAACTAGGAAAACTTAGAGAAATGTGAAAAATAGATGTTGTAAGAGAAGTTACCAAACTAGTTGACAGTGTTGGGGGAATAGGTGATCCAGGGCTGGTTCCCTTTCCTATGGAACAAGTTTCTTTTATTTGAGGGGTCTCATTCTCCTGTAATTTTATATTCACTTATTTATGTACACCATTATATTCTAGAGTAACAAGTTCAACTTCTTCCACAACTCCTTTTGAGGTTCGGTATGAATCTTCTTCATCAATGGTGGCACCTACTCTTACTATTTCATAGACCTCTTTTGATCATTATTCCTCTTGTCAGATAACTTGGGAACTTTTTCCTATCACACCGCTTCTCTCTTTCAACCATTGACTAGCTATTATTCCCTGTTGCTACAATTTCTATAACTCCTCTAGCTTTTCTCTATTATCACCATCTGATATGATCTCCTTCCACAATTGATCAGTTGAATTCATTGTTGTATTCATCTGATTATGCCAACATTTTTCAACAATAGCATCCATCCTCAGAGATCGTTCATATATTTCACTCTCCTCTTATCAACTCGGCCTCATACCTCAAAGAAAACATCACGTTATCTTAACTCATGAACCCTCCCAAAAATCACCCCTCCCCAAGCACAGGTGTTTAAGTTGCCATATCACCTCAAGGAACAGGAAACATTCCTTCTTCTACCAGCAATATATTGATCCAAAATGGTATCTCCTGCAACATTCTACCTCTGGATATGTCTCTAAATACAACTTCTTCTTTCAAAAAAGTTTGGTGATTTTTTGTAGAAAACTCAATAATATACCCTTCAAGGGTATTCTGCACCCAAAACTCTACAGCCCGTGAGATCTAGTGATATCGACAATGAAGAGTCACTAGACTTATAGAAGTTCATTTATAGGTTTTCTTGACTTGATATTTGTACTCTAAGGCTTCTTACAGTCGATCCATCTAATGAAACAACTCCTCAAGAAATGTAAACTAGAAAATTTTATATTGATCACTAGTAGGTTCAGAATAGAAAACAATATATTTCATAACCCTAGGATTATTTTGTCGCAACTCGACTTATTTCCTTGTAAATGAATCACACTTACATTCCCACAAGCTCTCAATATCAAACATTTATATCAAATAAGTCATCCTCTGTAGATTCCCTCTAAAGATTAGTCCTCACAATAGAACTATTTGTTGGTGCAAATTCGAGACCAGGGTTCTTGGTAGGTTACCAACAAAAATATATGTTGTAGTTTAGTAATGCTGGCATTTTCAACCTTCTGTAAGAGAAGGAGGTATCACCTGAAGTGTATCTGAGACATATAAGGTGAAGGGATTTATAGACAATACCAAACTAGATCCACTTCTACAACATACAAATCCATAGCTTTAACCATTAAACCCATGTTGTGAAAACATTTAGAAATCAATAGGAAAAATAATAAGCATATGCTCAGTAGATCTACAGATCCATTCACATCAAGAACATAAAATCATAAGAAAATTTTAGGGCCCCAATCACATCATTATATTACTTATAGTAGTACAAACTACATTCATACATTGCAGATCTATCTAATCTCTTCTCAAAATGCAAGGACTCACATTACATTATCCAATGGGACCAAGCTCTTACAATAAGGGACAACATTCTACAGGATTCATTGTACACCTTCGAGATCCAGTTGACTAACTAGGAATCTATCTCTCGCAATAGATGAACCAACTGAACTCTCTAGCACAAAACTTCCTTCACTTATTTATTCATTTTCTACCTTGACAAGGTCAATTGACTAAATCAAAACCTCATTTATCCACCCCCAGTATTTTCGCACAAATTTCTAAGCTTATATCTATTGCATGGCTTATTTGACTTTATTGTTTTAAGATTACTGTGGTGAGGAATTTCAGAAGGGTTTTACAGATTACGCACAATTGAAGCCAGTTTTCATCGAAGTTTTGAATCCTCAAACTAGATTCATATTCAATACCAATCATCGAAGGTGAGAGATGCAAATCATCATTATAAATACAATATGCGGGACATTTTGGCTTTGTCTGCCACATGGTTATCCTTATCTCTTTATAAAAAATAAAGGGCCCAACAATCTATGTTAGTGCACCATCAAGAAAGTATTAGTTTAGTGGCAGGATATCCCTCTAGACTATGCCACCTAGGAGCCATATACCATTTTGCAATAACTTCCTCATCTCAATCCTTGAGAACAAGGTTATTTTTCAAGGGGGAGGACATGTTAGGGACCTGACCTACCTAACCCCTCACATAGGTAGAATAATATATTTTACATGTAATAAAGGATAACATTAGTTAATAAAGGCCTATTTAATAATGTGAACAAGTCTAATTTAAGAAGACTTAATAGAATCTTTCGGTTCTAGAAATATTTTCCACTAGAATGTTGTTTAGAAGATAGAATTAGTATAAATAGGAGTAGAAGGCATGAGGAAGTCTTGTCTTGAGAATTATCGTAATAGATCACTTCTTTGTTGGATGTTTCCCCCTTGAAGAGGGAAGTGAACTTGGATTTCTATCAATAAAGGTATCATTGTAGGTGTTTCTATTCTCTATATATTGTTGTTCCACTAGTATTTGCTGCAATATTTATGTTTTTGCTTATTATAATACATTTGGCACCTTACATCTGGGGTTCGAGTTTTGGATGTTTATGTTTTTCGCATTGATTCTTTATGTTAAAAGGCCTTTCCGTCCTCTTTGTAATCAACTTCTTACCAATGAGAATATCCAACACATCTCTCTTTAGGGATAAACTGACACCATTGTAGATAGCTTGTGTGCTTTCCATTTTATAGTCTTTTGTATTCCAAACAATCATTAATAGAATCTGAGTTTAATTGTATTATTGTGTTTCTTGCAATATCTCTCAATCTCCTTGTTATATCTCTACCTTCATGTCATTCCCAATATAATCTGAATCAATATTAGTAGGTTGTACAAGTTTGAAAATTTTGCGTCATCATCTTTTCCATCAGTTTTTGTTGCTCATAGCGATGACTTAAGAAATTTTTTTGTCATATAAAGTATTTCTCAATGCAACAACTATGTAATCAACACATGGTGACTGGTATTCCTCTTGTTTCTTGTAGATATGGCTTTGTACCATTTTTTTTCTCGAAAAACATCATCGATATATTTTTCACAAATGTACCTCTTGGCATGCCTCAGCCCCTTCGCAGCTTGTTTAGAGTGATTTGTTTGGTCAAATTTCTTCTCCTTGTTTCTTCAGGTGAAATTATTTCTTAACTTTCATTGATGACTTATCCATATTCACTTGTGTTTACTTCTTAAAACTTAAGAGTGAAGTTTTTGACAAGTTTTTTTCCTACAAGGCCCTTGGAGAAAAACAAATATAGACATCGACTTCAAAGGAAAAGAACAAATAATGGAGGAAAAAATGTGAACAATAAATTTACAAGTTGCTACATTGCATAAGGAATTCGAATGCAAATTATTGTTCCATATACACCATAACAAAATGGTGTTGCTAAAATAAATAATCACACAATAAAGGAAATGTCTAATTGTATGATTCAATTTAAAGGATTAAGTCTTCATTATTGGGTGGAAGCCATCAATTGTGCAAATTATATAGTAAATCACACTCCCATAAAGAATTTAAATTAAAATATAACACTGGAATAAATTGTTGGATTACTCAGAGGGTGGGTGAATCACTAATAGCGTAATTATAATTCTTTTTTCTCCAAATAATCCAAGTGTTATTTCAATGTAGAATTATTATCCAATAATGAGAAAAAATAAATGAACAATCACACACATACACAATACACCAGTGTTTTACATGGAAACCAAAATCGGGAGAAAGACACAGAATGTTTTTTCTTATATGTCTTGAAGAATTACATTCATTGGAAGCTCTAACTTCCTTTGTTTTCCAGCTGCAATTGGAAGGAGGCTCCAACCCCCTAGTTTCTTAGGATACAACCTAAGGGAAGCTTCAACTCCCCAATTCTTTGGATACAACCAAAAGGAGGCTATAACCCTCTATGTTCTCCTGCTACAATCAAAAGGTGGCTACAACCACCTGTCCTTTCCCCGTCCAACCTCCCTGAAGTAGAAGTAGAATGATGGAACCACTGTCACACTATCACTATGAGATATATCGTTGTAAACATGTAACAATAAACCTGAATCATGCATCAACTGTAAATTCTAACCTTGTACAATATCTACTGCAAACTGATATTCAGAAAAGAACAGAAAAGATGCAATGGCAAATACAAACATTACACAGAGATTTTTCACCTGGAAACCCAAACCAGGAAA
>ML784032.1:353808-383724 GCA_009831015.1 Picea engelmannii
TACCTGCAAACCTTCCTTAACTTTAACAACAAGAGACTATCATTTTCATCAAACATTTCTTTAGTCTCACAAGACTAGTTTTGGATTAGTCAACAACCCTAACTTGAAATAATCATAACTTTGTACCTGTAATGAATAAATATATGAAACTGATATACAATGTTCTTCAGTGTGTTTTATGCAATTCCTCCAGGTTTCACTACTTGGAACCTCTCATAAAAGGAGTTATAGCAAAAATGACACACTTTATTGAATTCTGGATTATTCTAGAGAGCGACCTTGTAGAGCGTGCCCCGCACAAAATATTTGTTGAATTGACATGAAACTTATATAAAACATAATAGATATTGTACTCTAACCAACACATTTGGTCTTACTGAATTTGGATTTGTTATGAATAAGTTAATACGTTTTTTCCCGAAACACTTGTTTTTGACTAGTTTCAGGACTAGCCACAAACCCTATTTTCCACGAAGTGTAACTCCAACAATACAAAGACCCACAAAATGAATTTTTTACCATAGATACTTGGATATGTTTTTTCAATTTAATAGAAATTTCATGGTCTGAATCATTCTAGAAAAAAAATTATTGTGAAAATGGTGAGATGACCTGAAAAAAACATACCTTAGAAAGCATCATCAAAAGAATTTATCCTTCCTTGAATTTTGACCTTCTTTTCTTCACTTTCCTCAGAAATTCGACTTATATATCCTTTGGTTACCTTAGACACCCATATATATTCAATATGCTCAAGTGTGATTAAAATGAGAGAGCCTTGTCTCTTATTTATACTCTCCAAGTAGCTTCCTTAAAAACATCTTCTAGGTCACTTTGCCCACTTTCCTTATTTTAGGGTTAACCCACTTCTAATTTCTCCATTAAATTTCTTATTTAAATAATTTATTTTGTATTCACTTTGAATTATAGTACACTCATCACTTTATTATTTACCTTCTAAAATCTCTTAAACCACTTTGACTACTTTGACCTTTTGGGGCTTCAAGTCAACATATGAGGGTCCTCCAACTTCGTAAGGTCATAACTCTCAAACCGTGAGGAGTTATGTGACGTTACACATACCACTAGAAATGGAATGACATGTACTATCCATATAGAATATTATTACCTACAAATATGTAAAAACTCATACCATTATCCATCAAACAAACTTGGGTCCATTACCCAAACTTGGGTTCTCCAACTTCACATGGCCATAACTCTCTAACCGCGAGGAGTTATGTGACATTCCACATACCACCAGAAATGGTGTGACAGGAACTATGCATATAGGATAGTTTCAATAAAAAATTCTTCATCTTTCATCTCATTATTCCACAATTAAGCATGGTTTCTCTCACTCCGCAAAGCGTCTTCCCGTGAGGGCTTTCACCATAAGGGGACCACTTTGGAGTTCATCCATATGTACTTCTTATCAACCATGAAAAGAAAATAATGAGTCATATTTACATCAAACAAACTTGGGTCCATTACCCAAACCTTTTTTCTATCGGGCTTTCTTCAAGGGTTGACATCAATGACAACCAACCTTAATCAACAATATCCCCCTTTGGCATTGATGGCAACACTCTGATGCAATACTAAAGTCATATCACTCATGATCCCCCTGGAACCATGCCTCTATCCTCTGCATATTTTTTACCATTACGCCCCCTGGAATAATGCCTCTCTCCTCTGCATTTGATAAATATCTCCCCCTTTGTCATCAATGGCAAAGGTATATTTTCATCCAGGTTGTGCCCCCTAACTGAATTGTCTTCTTATGGTGCTTTCTCGTGTAAATATAAGACATATAAGATAATCATTCAAAAAACATTCATTTTGGAGTAGAAATAACTCCAAGTCTCTGGTGAATATATTCAAAATATTCCTATGGAAGTGGTTTTATGAAGATGTCTACCACTTGTTCTTTTGTGCCCACATGCCCAACTTTGATGTTCTTTTCTACAACCTGCTCCCGTAGAAAGTGATACTTGATTGGAATATGCTTCATCTTAGAGTGCATTATGGGGTTCTTTGAGATATTGATGGGGCTTGTATTATCAAAATAGATTGGAATGGGCTCATCATACTCAACCTATATATCTGTCAGAGTTTGTTTCATCCAAATAACTTGTGTACAACATGATGTTGTTGCAATATACTCTGCCTCAGTTGTAGATAAATATATTGATGATTGTTTCTTGCTTAGCCATGATACTAAGAACTCACCCAAGTAGAACGTTGCTCCACTGGTGCTTCATCGATCATTAATACAACCTGCCCAATCTGCATCTATGTAGGAAATAAGTGATAGATCCTTTCCTTTTGGATACCATAATCCAAACTCTTATGTTCCTTTGAGATATCTGAAAATCCTCTTCACTGTTAATACATGTGATTCCTTTGGTGCCACTTTAAATCGTGCCACCTATCCAACTTCCTGCATTACATCTGGTCTGGATGTTGTCACATATAGTAGGTTACCAATCATTGACCTGTATTGCATGTGATATGTAGACTTCAAATCATCATCTTTGTTCAACTTGCAATTGGTTTGCATGGGAGTGACAATTGGTTTGCAATCTTTCATTCCGAACCTCTTTAGCATTTCTATGATATACTTGGTTTGAGAAATAAAAATTCCTTGGTTTCTTTGACGTATCTGAAGTCCCAGAAAGAAAGACAGTTCTCCAAGTAATGACATTTCAAATTCATTCTGCATATCTTTTGCAAATTTCTGGTTTAACCTATCATCACCACTACCAAAAATAATATCATCAACTTAAACTTCAACTAATAAAATATTACCTTGACTTACCTTGATGTAGAGGTTGTTATCTACACTTCATTTTTTGAACCTTGCCTGCTGTAGATACTTCTCCAGTCTATAGTACCATGCTCTAGGATCCCGTTTTAGACCATACAAGGCCTTCTTTAATTTACTCGCATAATTTTCATTCTCTGACAGCTGAAATCCTTCTGGTTGTTCAATGTAGACTTCTTCTTCAAGTTGCCCATTCAAAAAAGTTGATTTTACGTCCATCTAATACACTTTAATATTTTTGGAGTATGCATAAGCTAAAAGAAAATAGATTGCTTCCATTCTGGCAACTGGGGAAAATGTCTCTTCAAATTCGATTCCTTCAATATGTGCATATCCTTTACATACCAATATATCTTTGTTCCTTGTAACCTGTCCATCTTCATTCAATTTATTCCTGAAGACCCACTTTGTGTTGATCACATTCTCATTCTTTGGTCTTGGAACCAGTTCCCAAGTGTCATTTTTCTCTATTTGATCCAATTCTTCATTCATGGCCTTATTCCAAAATTCATCCTTGTTGACTTCTTCAAAATAGTTTGGTTCAATTGTAGATAAGAGTTCTAGGTGTGTTTGTTCTAGTGAACAAATTTTTCTTCTAGTCTCAACTCCTGCATATTTGTTTCCAATAATTTGATCTGAAGGATGATTCTTTTGAACTCATATGCTAGGTGTCTTTGGAGATACTTGTTGAACTTGCTCTTTTGTTTTTGTCAGATTCTCTTCATATTCCTCTTCTACTTCATCTTCTGCTTCTTCTTCAAAAAGTTGTTCCATTGATTTATTTTCTTCATCCTTTGATTATGGTCTGTCTGTTTCATCAATTGTTACGTTGATGCTTTCCACATATTTGTTTAATATTATATTGTAACACTTGTATTCTTTCCTTGTACTTGAGTAACCAACAATTACTCCTTTGTCCACACGATAGTCAAATTTTCCCATTCTACCATCTTCTCTTTTGATGTAGCATTTTCTTCCAAAAACTCTAAAGTGCTTCACATTTGTTGGTCCTCCTTTCCATAGATCATAGGGATTTTTATCGGTGTTGTTTCTGAGCATTACTCTGTTTTGAATGTGAACTATTGTATGCACTTCCTATGTCCAAAATATATCTATCAATTTGGAATCCATTAACATTGTTCAAGCCATTTCCTGTAATGTCTTGTTCTTTCTTTCAACAACTCCATTTTTTTGAGGTGTCCTCTTTTTATTCCATGACTGCTGCAGTAGTCCATAAATTCCTTTGAAGTGAACTCTCCTCCATTATCATATCTCAAGCATTTGATTTTTGAATCCATCTAATTTTCAACCATTTCCTTGTAGATCTTGAAGTTTTCAAAAACTTCTGACTTGTTCTTGAGAAAACAAATTGCAGTCATTCTTGTATAATCATCAACTAATAACATAAAGTATCTCTCACCTTTTAATCCCCTTGTTGTAGTTGGTCCAACTAGATCAGTATGCACAATTTCCAGCGGTCTTGTTGTTGAATATTCCTTTGATTTGAACCTGGTCTTTGTTTTCTTTCCTTGTTGACAATGCTTCCATAAAGTGTTGGTTGGTTTCGTGATCTGGGCATTTCTCCGACTGCTTCTATTTTGATGACTTTGACAAGGTTATCAAAATGCATGTGACCCATTCTTTTGTGCCATAGCCAAATTTCATCTTCCTTTCCAAGACAACACTTTTCATTTCCAATTTCACTTAACACATATATGTTGTTTGGAGTTCTTGCAGTTGTACCGACCAATTTCCCTGAACCTTCTCTTCTTATCTCACACTTTTTTGAATCAAAAGTAACTTTATGACCTTGGTCACACATTTGACTCACTTAGACGATTATGTTTCATATCTTGTTCCAGTAGAACATTTTGTGCCTTTTCATTCTTGTTCCTAATTCGGACTATGCCTTCTCTAATGATTTTGGCTGAATTATCATTTCTGAATGAGACTGATCCATTTCTTTCCTTTCGTAATGTAAGAAATTTGTCTCTATCCCCTGTCATGTGTTTTGAACACCCACTGTCAACATATCAACCGTGTTTCTTCTGCTTAGCTTGTAGAGCATCTGTGCATTCTTCATTTCTATATTGATCTTGCTTTCTTATCCATGTCATTTTCTGAGGTTCTTGTCTGTGACTGTTGTTATTTTGTTGAGGTTCTTTAGGAAGGACTATCATTCTGTAATATTTGGCCACATGTCCAAAATTTTTACATTTGTAACATTCCACTTCAGTGCTCAAAGATTCAAAACTATTGTAACTTCTTCTTTGTGTTTCACTAGGTCTTCTTGAATAACCCCTTTGTGTATGACTCTCAAAGTTGTTGTTGTTCCAGTTGTTAGCTCTGCAATTTACAACTTTATGTCCAAAATTATTACATGCATAACATAAACCAAAAAATATAGTTTGATACCAGCGAGTTGAAGATCTTCTGAAAGGAGGTGCTCTCATGAATCCTTCTTCTTCTTGAGGCCTATCTGTCTGTTGTTGATTCTGAAATTTGAATCTTCTTGGTGGAGGAGTGTCCCTATAATATTCCTTGTATATCTTCCTATTCCCTTTGATTGTTTTTGCATAGTTTTTTGGATTTTTTTTTTCTCTATTGTTTTGGAGCTTGATCCCTTTTCTATCTGATTGTATCTAAGTCCGAACTTGTCAAGATGAGATTTTTTACTACTGATAATGTCATCCAGAACTTTTGATCTATTCTGCATAATTTTCTTTTGAATATCCTTTCTTAGTGTGACAATCTCTGCTTCCAAGTTTCCAATGATCTTGTCCTTTTCTTCTCGCTATCTTTTGAGTGCTTCTTCAATTATTTTATCTTCTTCTATTTGAACCTTCAATTTTGTGATCATTTGTTCTAGTTCTCGAGTGTCCTTTTTCTTGTCTAGTTCTGCTTGTAGTTTCTTGTTTTTCTTCTTTTCTCTTCTGATAACTTCTATGGCACACATTAATTTTTCTCGATAGTCAACTTTTGTCTCTTCAATTTCTTCTTCGTCTTCTTCATATCCTTCTCCAGCTTCTTCATATTCTTCTTTGGAGTCTTCTTTGTCAGAGTCTTTTACTGCCATGAATAGAACTCTTCCTATCTCATTGTCACTGACTTCATCTTCATCTGATGATGAGTTGTCTTCTTTGGTGCATAAGATTTTCTTGAAAACTTTCTTTGTAGTTATTTTTCCTTTATATGTGTGTTTCCCTTTTGAGTAACCTTCATCATTTCGTTTTTTCTTATGAGGAAATTTGTTAGCAAAATGACCAATACCATCACAATTAAAGAAAATTAAAGGAATCTTACCTCTATACCTACCGTTGGTTCCCTTATTCAGTATTTTAATGAATTTGGCCACTTCTTCATCATCTTTTGAGATGTCACTGCTGCTACTATATTCTTCTTGTTGTTGTTTCTTTTGCTTTGATCTTTTGGATGCTTTGAAGGCTAATTCTTTAACATCTTGATTTTCCTGTTCAGTTCTCATTTCATATGCTATGAAGATTCCATGTAGTTAATCCATGCTTATTGAGTTTAGATATGATATTTCTTTTAGTGATGATATCTTAGGGTTGAATCTCATAGGAAGAGATCTTAGTACCTTTTGAACAATTACAGATTCTTCGATTTATCCTCCCAATCCTATGATTGCATTCACTGTTTCATTGAATCATAAGAAGTAGGCTGCAATATTTTCATCTTCCTTCATTTTTAGTTCTTCGAACTGACCTCTGTAATTTTGAAGCTTTACTTCTTTAACCTTTGTATATCCTTCATAAATATTCCGAAGCTTGTCCCAAATCTCTTTAGCAGATTTACAATGTGCAACTTTGGTGAATATCGTATCACTGAGACCATTCAAAAGTGAATTTTTGGCTTTGGAATTATTCTCACCAAGTTTCACTGCTTTGTCATTTGTTGGTGGAACTGTTGGTGTTGTGTATCCATCTACAATTGATTTCCAAACTTGAAATCCTTGTGCCTATATATATTTTTTCATCCTGATGCTCCAAAAAGTATACTTAAGTCCATCAAACTATGGTATTCCATTTTTATACAAGTTGTTGCTCTCCATGATCTACCTTTCATTGGTTAAACTGGTTTTCTGAAGGAACTTGCTCTAATACCAATTGTTGGATTACTGAGAGAGGGGATGAATCAGTAATAGCGTAATTATAACCCTTTTTCTCCAAATAATCTAAGTGTTATATCAATGTAGAATTATTATCCAATAATGAGCAATACAAAATAAACAATCGCACACATACACAGTACACCAGTGTTTTACATGGAAACCCAAATCGAGAGAAAACCATGGAATGTTTTTTCTTATATGTCTTGAAGAATTACATTCATTGAAAGCACCAACTTCCTTTGTTTTCCAGTTGCAACAGGAAGTAGGCTCCAACCCCCTAGTTTCTCAGGCTACAATTTGAGGGAAGATCCAACTCCCCAATTCTCTAGCTACAACCAGAAGGATACTACAACCCCCTATGTTCTCCGGCTACAACCACCTTTTCTTACCCCGTCCAACCACCCTAAAGTAGAAGTAGAATGATGGAACCACTGTCACACTATCACTATGAGATATACCGTTGTAAACATGTACCAATAAACTTGAACCATGCTTCAACCATGCATCAACTTGTACATCAAATTGTAATCAACCTGTACCATAAACAAGTTCATCAACCATGCACCAACCTGTACCAAACAATTTGTAATAAACAAGTGCAACCAACCATGTACCAAGTATGTGCCAAGTCATCAACTACTTGTCTCAACCATGTACCCAACTTGTACCTCAACCAAAATCCCTCATCCATTTCATCATCCAAATATGATTTGTAAATATGTAATAGAATTGGTGTATATGATCACATACCTGCAAACCTTCCTCAACTTTAACAATAAGAGACTAGCATTTTCATCAAACGTTTATTTAGTTTCACAAGACTAGTTTTGGATTAGTCAACAACCCTAACTTGAAATAATCATAACTTTGTACCTGTAATGAATAAATATCTTAAACTGATCCAAAATGTTCTTCAGTGTGTTTTATTCAATTCCTCCATGTGTCACTACTTGGAACCTCTCATAAAATGAGTTATAGCAAAAATGGCACACCTTGTTGAATCCTGGATTATTCTAGATAGTGTGCCTTGCACATAATATTTTTTGAATTGATATGAAACTTCTATACATCATACTAAAAATTGTACGCTAACCAACACAATTGGTCTTACTGAATTTGGATCTGTTATGAAGAAGTTATGACGTTTTTACCCGAAACACTTGTTTTTGACTAGTTTCAGGACTAGCCACAAACCCTATTTTCCAAGTAGTGTAACTCCAAAAATACAACGATCCACAAGATAAATTGTTTACCACAGATACTTGGATATGTTTCCTCAATGGAATAGAAATTTCACGATCTGAATCATTCTAGAAAAAAAAATATTGCAAAAATGGCGAGATGACCTGGAAAAAAAAAATACCTTAGAAAGAATCATCAAAAGAATGTATCCTTCCTTGAATTCTGGCCTTCTTTTCTTCAGTTGCCTCATAAATTCGGCTTATATTTCCTTTGGTTACCTCAGGCACCTATATTTATTCAATATTCTCAAGTCTGATTAAAATGAGAGAAACTTGCCTCTTATTTATACTCTCTGAGTAGCTTCCTTAAAAACATCTTCTAGGTCACTTTGCCCACTTTCATTATTTTAGGGTTAACCCACTTCTAATTTCTCCATTAAATTTATTATTTAAATAATTTATTTTGTATTCACTTTGAATTATAGTACACTCATCACTTTACTTTATTATTTACCTTCTAAAATCTCTTAAACCACTTTGACTACTTTAACTTTTTGGGGCTTCAAGCCAACATATGAGGGTCCTTCAACTTCATAAGGCCATAACTCTTGAACCGTGAGGAGTTATGTGACATTCCACATACCACAAGAAATGGAATGACATGTAATATACATATATAATAGTATTACCTACAAATATATCAAAACTCATACTGTTATCCATCAAACAAACTTGGGTCCATTACCCAAACCTGGGTTCTCCAACTTCACATGGCCATAACTCTCTAACCGTGAAGAGTTATGTGGCGTTCCACATACCACTGGAAATGGAGTGACAAGAAATATGAATCTAGGATAGTTTCACTACCAATTCATGGTCCTTCATCTCATTCTTCCACAATTAAGCATGGTTTCTCTCACTCCGCAAAGCGTCTTCCTGTGAGGGATTTCACCATAAGGGGACCACTTTGGAGTTCATCCATTTGTACTTCTTATCAACCATGACAAGAAAATAATGAGTCATCTTTACATCAAAAAAACTTGGTCCATTACCAAAACCTTTGTGCTACCAGTCTTTCTTCAAGGGTTGACATCAATGACAACCAACCTTAATCAACAGAAGCATGGAATAAAATTAAGCTAGATGTAAGCCACTTTTGTGTATTTGGTAGTGTAGCATGGGATCACATTCCCGATGAGAAAAGGAAAGATTTACATCCTAAAAGTGAGAAGTGTATTTTTATTAGATATTCTGAAGATGTCAAAGGTTACAGACTTCTTCAACCTCATTCCAATGAAATTTTTATTATAAGAGATGTTAAATTTGATGAAAATATCTTGTCCTACGAACCTAATTTGGCGTTTGTGTCATCTTCATCCTGTGAGCCATATTCAACATTTGTGCCATATTTTTTTCCTATCATGGTTTCTGCTTCTTCAGATGATGACAGTGAGGATGAAAATCCACCTTCACCTACTCACCTTCCTCTAGATGAGTCCATTGAACATGAATCAACACTAACACCACTACTTCTGAGATGGGTCCATTCAACATGAGAAGCAATGGGTGTTCTCCTCAGTGATCCTTTGGATGAGCATCGAACACATTCACAGTTATAATGAGTCTCTTCTCTTTTGTCTCAAGTTCCATAGACTCGTGATCCAGACACATTTGCAGAAGATTTAGGTCATCCAGATTGGGACACGACAATGAATGAAGAGTATCACTCTTTAATTGTGAACAATACTTGCGATCTTGTACCTCTTACTAAAGGAAGAAAACTTCTCAAATGTAAATGGGTGTATAGAACTAAGTATGCATAAGATGCCAAAATTAATGAAATACACAAGGCCTATTTAGCTTCCAAAGGGTTCTCTCAAGTCGAAGGCATTGACTATAATGAAACCTTTTCCCCTATTGCCAAAATGAATTCCATCTTCCTTGTTCTAGCCCTTGATGCTTCACATAAATGGGAGGTCCATCAAATGGATGTTAAATACATCTTATTGCATGGGGATTTGCAAGAAGAAATATATATGAAAAAACCTCCTAGCTATGTCTAGAATGATTCCAATCTTGTTTTTCACCTTAAGAAATCTATTTATAATCTTAAGAAACCACATCAATCTTGGTATGCCAAAATGAAAAAATTTCTTCTTGACACCAAATTTTCTAGATGTCATTATGATTCTAATGTCTATACCAAGAAAGTAGGAAGCCATATCATAATAATTGTTCTTTATTTCAATGGCCTTATCCTCACTAGTAATGACCCTAAACTTTTAACCCATGTGAAACCCAACCTTAAAAATAAATGTGAAATGACATACTTAGGACATGTGCATTATTTCCTTGGCCTCCAAGTTTTGCAAACCAAGGAAGGAATTTTTCTTTCCCAATATAAGTATGCTTGTGACCTTCACTTCTTTCACATGGATGATTCTAAACCAACCCCTTTTCCCTTCTATTCTGGAGTCAAACTTGCTACCACTTGTACTTCTCTTGAAGTTTATGCCACTTTATATCATTAGTTAAATGGTAGCCTCATATATTTCACTCATACGCATCTTGATATTTCCTTTGATGTTGGTCTTGTTTCTCGATATATTAAAGCATCCCATGAAATCCATTGGAAAGAAGCCAAAAGGATATTGCAGTATGTCTGAGATACAGTTCAATTTGAGATACATTAAAGTTCAAGGGGGACTCTTTTGTTGATTGGTTTCACTGATTCATGTTGGGGAAATGACCCTGATGATCAAAAGTCTATTGTAGGTTATATTTTAAGCCTTGGTTCTAGAACTATCACTTGGGCTTGTAAGAAAAAAAAGGTTATTCCTCCTTCTTCAGTAGAAGAGAGTACCAAGCAACGGTTAATGCAATTCAAGAATCCTTGTGGCTTCAACGAATCCTTTCAAAGTTTGGATTCCATCAAGAACATCCAACCAAACTTTGGTGTTACAATCAGAGTTCCATCAAGCTCACAAAAGATCTAGTTCAAAATCAACACATCAAACACCTTGAGCTACACATGGACTTCATCAGAAAAATCATTCATGGTCAAGTTATCGAAGTATTATGTTTCCCTACATAAGATCAAGTTGCAGAAATTTTCACAAACTCTCTTACAAAAGTGAATTTTTCCAAACTTCGATCTATGTTAGGATTTTCGGAAGTTGTCATTAAGGGTGAATAGGCTCTAATACCTCCTTCCTTCTCCTATTTTGTCACCTTTGTAAATCCTTCAATCATATTCCAAGTTGTTCTTAAGGGGTGATGTTAGGCTATTTAGACATTTAGGAGTTAGTTAAGATCAACATGTTCTAATGTGTCGTTAGGTTAAAGTGTGTTTGTTTAGTATGCATTTGTAATCTTACGGTGACGATATGTTCCTGACATAGAGTGATATGACAACTCATATTCTCCTCAACCTTAACAACTACATTGATATGTGGCTTAGCACCTGATTGGTCCATGATCTATATTTAAATAGCATGGAGGGTCATTTTTTTATGATCGATTGTGAGAAACTCTCTATAATATATTTTCATTTCCATTAATAAATTGCCTCAAGTGGCCATGTTGGTTGGTTCCATTGAGGTTTCCCCAAAGGGGTTTTACCACGTAAAAACATCAGTGTGTTGATATTTGATCTAGTTGTGTGAGTGGTTATCGAAGGTGTTCATCCTCTATTGGAATACTTGTGTTGTCCAAAAAACATAATGAGATAGGGTCTTCAAATGACCTTTTTTAAATGAAACACTCAACAATTACAACATTTAATAGAGCATTTTTAGGCAAATCCATCTTGTAAATGTTGTGAGCCAAGGTGATGGCCACGATCTCAGTAATCAAGAACATGGGATTTAGGTTAGAAATCATTGTAACATTCAATATCATTCTTCTTTAAATCATTTAAATAAACTAGTATCTCAATACATCAATCAACAACCTCCATAGGTCAATATCGAGTTGATGTACAATGACAACAGTTCATTTTTCATTTTTTAGATAAAACCTTATAATCATCACTTCCATCAAACCTTCAACACGACAAGATTTATAACTTTAAAGGTTCAATTTACAAAATATTATATTTTTGAATGGAGTAAAAAGGAGTAAAAATAAATAAATAAAAAACATAGAAATTTTATCCATGGACAACATAAACCTTAGAACTAAAACATTAATTGTGAAATACAAATGGAATGGCCAAACATTGGAACAAATTCTTGAAAATCATGACTCTCTTAGGCCATTCCCTGTAGTAACTAAATTTATATAAATATATGCAATGTCATAGTATTTAATAGGAAATATTTTTTAGCAAATTATATCTGCTAGAATAAGGACATCGAGTTATCCTCTTTCCCATGACATGCTTCCATTTTATAGACTTTGAATTATTTCAAAGGATGGAGTGTATTATGGGTGGATGTGTGAACTAAGTTCCATGCATACTATTTATGTGTCAAAGAAAATTTCATTTGCTTCTACAATTAAAGAAAAAAGAAAAGAAAAGAAAAGGTCATGACAAATAAAGGGATCACTAAAGGTACACAACACACCATTTTTACATTTGAGTGAATCTGATTCAATTTTTACACATAATTGTGTGGAATATGAGCACATTAGTTTTGTACCAATTAATATTAACCAATGTTTGATGGATGGTGTATTATTAAAATAGTAATGAGAGCTAACAAACCATTTTATTTGGAAAATAATTATAATAGATACATCATAGTTTTGGATTTATTAAGCCTTCAAAAAGATTAAAAAAAAGAGAGAGATATAAATATATAGGTGTTTAGGATATTTTGAGTTAAAATAGAGCTACCCTAGTGTGATGTTATATCTCACCATTGACACATAGTTATTAAAACAAATAAAGTTTCCTCATACTCCTTTTTCAGTAATCGATATTGTTCGACTACACAGGTATTCCAACAAGGGACGAACACCTTCAGTAACCATTCACACAACTAGATCAAAGATCAACACACTGATGTTTTGACATGGTAAAAACCCTATGGGGAAACATCCATGGCCCCAACCAATGCGGCCACTTGGATCAGTTTATTAATTCAAAAGAAAAAGATTACAGAGATATTTTACAAGAGAGTTTCTCACAATCGATCATCGGAAAATGACCCTCCATGCTCTTTAAATAGAGATCATAAACCACTCGGATGCTAAGCCACGGATCAATGGACATTAAGATCGAGGATAATATGAACCGTCGGATCACTCTATGTCAGGAACATATCATGACCGTCGGATTTCCTAACTACAAATGCATACTAATGCATACTAAAGAAACACACTAAGAAACACAATTTTACCTAACGACACATTAGACCAAGTAGATCTTAACTAACTCCTAAGTGTCTAAATATTCTAACATCCCCCCTTAAGAAGAACTTGGTATAGGATTGAAGGATTTACAATAGTGACACAATAGGAGAAGGAAGGAGGCATTAGAGCCTATCCCCCCTTAATCACAACTTCCTAAACTCCTAACATAGATCGAAGTTTGGAAAACTTCGCTTCTGTAAGAGACTTTGTGAAAATTTCTGCAACTTGATCTTCTATAGGGAAAAAGAGCACTTCAATAACTTGATCATGAATGAGTTTTCTGATGAAGTGCATGTGTAGCTCGATGTTCTTGCTTCCCTGATGTTGAACTAAGTCTTTAGCGAGATTGATGTCACTCTGATTGTCACACCAAAGGTTGGTCGGATGCTGCTGCTGGAATCCAAACTATGAAAGGATCTGTCGAAACCACAAGGCTTCCTGGCTTGCATTTATCGTTGCTCGGTACTCTACTTCTGTCGAAGAAAGTGAAATATCATGTTGTTTCTTATAGGCCCAAGTGACAGATCCAGAACCAAGGCTGAAAACATAACCTGCAGTAGACTTCCGATCATCAGGGTCATCATCCCAATCTGAATCAATGAAACAAATCAATAAGGAAGTCCCCCATGAACTGTAATATATCTTGAACTGAACTATACCACAGACATAGAAAAGTATCCTTTTAGCTTCTTTCCAATGGCTTTCATGGGGTGTTTTCATATATCGAGAAACAAGACCAACAACAAAGGAAATATCAGGATGGGTATGAGTCAAGTATAAGAGGTTACCAACTAACTGACAGTACAAGGTTGCATCAACTTCAGGAGAAGTATAGGTGGAATCAAGATTGACTCGAGACTAGAAGGGAGAAGGGGTGGGTTTATAATCGTCCATGTGAAAGTGACGAAGAAGGTCACAATCATACTTAGACTAGGAAACAAAAATTCCTTCATTGGTTTGCAAAAATTGGAGGCCAAGGAAATAGTGAAAAAATCCTAAGTCTGTCATTTCAAATTTCTTCTTAAGGCTAGTTTTCACATGGTTTAAAAGTTTTGAGTCACTACCAGTAAGGATAAGGTCATCAACATAAAGGACAAGTATTATGAGATGGATTCCTACTTTCTTGGTATAGACATTAGGATCAGAATGGCATCTAGAGAATCCAGTGGCAATAAGAAAGTTGTCCATTTTTTAATACCAAGCTCAGGGAGATTTCTTGAGACCATAAAGAGATTTATTAAGGCAACATACAAGGCTAGAGTCATTCTGGACATAGCCAGGAGGTTTTTCCATGTAGATTTCTTCTTGAAAATCTTTGTGCAAGAAGGAAGATTTAAAATCCATCTGATGGACCTCCCATTTATGTGAGGCAGCAAGGGAAAGAACAAGGTGGATGGAATTCATTTTGGCTACAGGGGAAAAGGTTTCATTATAGTCAATTCCTTCAACTTGGGAAAATCCTTTGGAAACTAACCAAGCCTTGTGTCTTTCAACACTTCCATCTGATGCATACTTAGTTATATAGACCCATTTACATATGACAAGTTTTCTTCCTTTTGGAAGACGTAAAAGATCCCAAGTATCGTTTTCCATTAAAGAATGATACTCTTCATTCATTGTTGTATCCCAATATGGATGACCTGAAGCTTCTGAAAATGTCTTTGGATCACGAGTCTCTGAAACTTGAGCCAAAAGAGAAGAGGCTCACTAGAAATGTGTATGTGTCTGCAACTGATCTAAAGGATCACTGCCAAGATCACCAGTTGATTCTCGTGTTGAACGAACCCATCTAGGAAGTTGAGGAGATGGTGTTGGTTCAGGTTCAAAGGACTCATCTTGAGGAAGGTGAGTAGGAAGAGGTGTATTTTCATCCTCACTGTCATAATCTGAAGAAGAAACCATAATGGGAACAGAAGAGGGAACAAATGTTGAAGATGGCTTGCAGGCCGAAGAAGGCACAACTATCGAATTAGGCTCACAAGCCAAAGAAGGCACAAACATCGAATTAGGCTCGCAGGCCAAGAGATTTTCATCAAATTTAACATCTCTTCTAATAATAATTTCATTACAATGTGGTTGAAGAAGTCTATAACCTTTGACATCGTCAGAATAATAAAAAAATACACACTTTTCACTTTTAGGTTGCAATGCTTTCATTTTCTCATCAGGAATGTGAGCCCATGCTATACTGTCAAATACATGGAATTGACTTACATATGGTTTAATTTTAGTCCAATCTTCTTCTGGTGTTATAATTTTAAGAGCCTTTGTGGGAGTGAAATTTACTATGTAATTTGCACAGTTGATGGCTTATGCCCAATACTTTAGACTTAATCCTTTATATTGGATCATTCAATTAGCCATTTATTTTAATGTGTGGTTCTTTCTCTTGGCAACACCATTTTTTCGTGGTGTATATGGAATAGTGTGTTGCATTTGGATGCCATGTGTAGTAAAGTAACTTGTAAAATTATTGTTCACATATTCACCTCCATTATATGTTCTTAACCTTTGAATTTGATGTCCAAATTGCTTTTCTACAAGGGTCTTGTAGGCCAAAAACTTGTCAAAAACTTAACTCTTAAGTTTTAAGAAGTAAACCCAAGTACGTCTGGAAAAATCATCAATGAAAGTTAAGAAACACTTACACCCAGAAAAAGAAGGAGAAGAAAGTGGACCACACAAATCACTATGAACAAGTTGTAAAGGGGCCAAGGTGTGCCAAGAGGCATGTTGGTCAAAATTGTCCCGATGATGTTTGTCGAGAACAAAACCAGCACAAACACCATCTCTGCATGAAAAAAGAGGAAGAACAATCACCATTTATTGATTACATAGTTGTTGCAATGAGAGATAGTTTAGATGACCAAACTGCTCATGCCAAAGTTTTCTCAAGTCATCGCTATAAGCAACAAAAACTGATGAAAAAAATTATGACCCAAAGTTGTCAAACTTGTACAACCAGGTAATATCATCAACAATTTTAGTTGCAAGAATATGCTTAGGATCTTTTAGATCCTTGATTACAACTTGGTGAGGTGAAAACTCTACGGTTTTACCTTTACCTGAATGAGTGATTTGATATACCGATAGAAGGTTACAAGAAAGACTTGGAACACATAAGACATCATTGAAATGACCATTTTCTACTTGAATTGTTCTAGATCCTTCAACACTAAGAGATATGTCATCACCAACAAATATTTTCTTGGTGTTACAGTCATTTAGAGAAGAAAATATGTCTTTATCCTTATCCATATGATAAGATGCTCCAGAATCAATAAGCCACTCATCATAAGTAGAAGTAGAAATTGTATTGGAGAAACCAGAAGCTAAAAGTGCATGTCCATGAGAAGAAGAAGATGAAGTACAATCAATATTGATGTTGTTCTTCTTCATCGTTGTTTCTAAAGCTTCCATCTTATTGAAACATTTGGACTCATCATGACCATCTTTATCACAAAAGTTTCAATGTCTGTCAGTCTTCTTATTTTTATATTTTGCTCCTTTGTCTCCATTAGGAGCAGAAGTTGTCTAAGTGGGTTTGGGACCCTTATAATGCTTGTTTTTGTGGTGAGGATGTTTCTTCTTTGGATTCTTTGGTTTATCTTTCTGATGGAAAACTAAGGCTTTGTTGGAGGTACCTGCAATGTTGATCACTCCGAGTTGTACTATCTTATCTTGCTCTCTAATCAAAGCATCACAAAAGTTCTCAAGACTGGGTTTTTGATAAGTTGTCCCTAGAGCCTCTTGCATGGCATAAAAGGTATATACAAACACAGAATATGCATTGCCTAGCTTATAAAGAATAAGATAGATACAACGATCTTCTTCTATCTTTATCTTGAAGTCTTCACATAAAGTTATGAGTGTTTTAAACTTAGATAGATAGTCTTCAATGCAAGAAAAATCACTTGGAATTAAAGTTAGCACTTGATTTTCTAACTGTTGTGCTCGAATAATATTGTGTTTACCAAACACAGATTCAATTTTTTCCCAAGCTTCTTTGGGTTTATCAATTGATTGAAGGCAGAACATTAAATCGGGAGAGATGGGGATTATGATTAATCCACTTGCTTCGTCATTCCTATTATCCCATTTGACTTTATTATCAAGATAATTTGGTGTTGTTTCCTTTCCCAAGTTAATCAGGTACAAGCCTTCACTTCTTAATAAATCCTCCATATGTGATTTCCATTGGAAATAGTTGGTGCTGGTAAGAAAGAGATTACTTGTAGAAACCATATTAAATATGCAGATAATATGAATTTAAAAACTGAAACTGATGATCTGGATGGAAAGCTCTCGAAAAATTATGATATTTAAAAAAAACGGCACTAAAAACGGACTTCATATGTGAAAGTTATGCCTCTTTTAAAAAAGGCATAAATGATAACCAAAGGACCACGTGGTGGTGTAAGTTGCTTTATGAAGTGACCCACTTTTATAAAGAGAAGTGGGGATCACTTTTACAATGAAGTTACTTTATAAAAGAAAAGTTGCATGCAAAATAAATAACTCTAAAATGAAATATTAAAGATACTTATAGTGATTCACTTTTATACTTGAAGTGAAATACACTTTACAATTTTAGCATGAACTTTTTCAAAAAAAAGTAACAAAAGAAGAGACTTGAACTCAAGACCTCTTACTTAATAAGGCAATTTTTAACCAAATAGGCTAACAAAACATATTGTATTGTTTTGCAAGAGGATTTTTGTTGTTGTTGTTGTTGTTGAAGATGGCCTTGGAGAGTGTGCTCAAAAATAATTATTTTTACACGAGAAAAACATTTCGCTTCTCGATGACAACAAGGGTTAGATCTCGGTTAGCTTACCCAGAAGATGCACATTTTCCTATCTATTTCTGATTTCCCGAGATCACACAGGGAACAGGGAAAAGAGCATATGCATATTTAAAAGAGTAGCAACCTAGAAACAAATAATATAAAACCAAAAAAATACTTTGCAAAAAAATAAAAAATGACTATTCAGGCTTTATACCTCTGGATCTCACTGAAATGGTTGTATCTTGGGCAAATGAAAACCTTTTTGAGTGAAATGAAAAGTGTTCCTAATTTAAATGAGAACTTTGGACGCAATGGAACAGTCCCCTTGGCCCATAAATGTCCAGAAATGATAGAAAATGGAGATGAGGCAACTCAACTTCACGATCTTGATCTACAATAGGAGTGGGTCTTCAAACAAGCTCTAATACCATGTTCCACTACATAGGTATTCCAATAGAGGACGAACACCTTTATTAACCACTCACACAACCATATCAAAGATCAACACACCGATCTTTTGATGTGGTAAAACCCCTACGAGGAAATATCCACGGCCCCAGCCAACGTGGCCACTTGGAGCAGTTTATTAATGAAAAGAAAAAGATTACAGAGAAATTTTACAAGAGAGTTTCTCACAATCAATCATTGGCAAATGACCCTCCATTCTCTTTAAATATAGATCATGGACCAATCGGGTGTTAAGCCATGGATCAATGGATGTTAAGATCGAGGAGAATATGAACCGTCAGATCACTCTATGTCGAGAACATATCGTGACCGTCGGATTTCCTAACTACAAATGCATACTAAAGAAACACACTTTTACCTAGCGACACATTAGACCAAGTAGATCTTAACTAACTCCTAAGTGTTTAAATATCCTAACAGATATGATTTAGTTTTTATAGTATTATTTTTATGTATATACATGTTAAATTAGTAGTTAGTTCACATCAGATTTATTATTATTATATTTTTAATTTTGTATAATATTTTATATTAGATGGATGTCACAATCTCTTCATACTAAGTTGTAAAATGTACCTCACTTGTATCCATGCAATGAACCAACTAGAGGGAAAATAGATGCTTTGAGGGGGAAGAAACAACACTAGGTTGTAAGTGAGACATGTGACATTACTTACTAATGAAGTAATCCTAAAATAGTAGTAATTGTGGATCTTAATGTTGCTTAGGATACCCAAAAAAAATATGCACCCTATGGACTAGGATGAGGAAAAACCTTCTAGTTGAAATAACCATTGAAATGGAAAACCTCCTTAGTATTTTTTGGTATGATTTCTCATTATAATCAATCTATACACACAATTTGGTTAGAATATTCAAGACATGAATAATTGGAAGGTTTGATGTCTCTTTTATTTAGGTTATAAAATTATAATCATAGCATGAGAATAAATTAAAGTTTTGGGGCTTGGACTCTGTGTGTGTGTGTGTGTGTGTGTGTGTGTGTGTRTRTATATATATATATATATATATATATAYAYACACACACACACACACACACACACACACAGAGTCCAAGCCCCAAAACTTTAATTTATTCTCATGCTATGATTATAATTTTATAACCTAAATAAAAGAGACATCAAACCTTCCAATTATTCATGTCTTGAATATTCTAACCAAATTGTGTGTATAGATTGATTATAATGAGAAATCATACCAAAAAATACTAAGGAGGTTTGCCATTTCAATGGTTATTTCAACTAGAAGGTTTTTCCTCATCCTTTTATAAGTGAATTTTGTAAGCACTATGGATGGATGATCCGGATTGGATCATTGTATTTTTTTTCATCTATATCACTACTTTTTGAGAGGAAAAATTGGAGGAATCAGCTTGCAGGGCCATTTCAACGATTGGTCCAAATTTGGAAATTTGGGTCCAAAAAATAGTCAAAAATATTCTACATCCATTTTGATGCATCAAACAGTATTTTTTTCTGTCCAAACCTTAATATGAAGGAATATTATAAATTCTACACATCGCTACCTTTCCAACAATCCAAACCATTCGTCAATCAGATTTTGTATGAGAAAGTTATGCCTCCCGCAAGTTGACATACCATATTGATCACCATGGTGGGAGTGGATTCCACATTAGCCTCCATTACTTAGACATGTTGGGCTAGCCACGTAGTGTATTTTATAAGAAAATTTTAGAAGGTTCAAAACCTTATTACAATTGAAGGTTGAGGAAGTCAAAAAACTATCCCTAGATGGATATTGGGCTATGTTAAAAACCAGGCCACTAGGAGGAGAGGGGATTCCATTCTTTTTCATTGTACCTTGTTCCATAGCTGAGAAAAACATCTAAGAGTGGTATTCTATGAGCATATCAAAGGAGCAAAGATTTTTTAGCAGCCACACGCGCTACAAGTCAAAGGAAGCCAGAGAGAGTGCCTCTTTCTTTGTACTTGCATCGTTTCTTTACCAGAGAAAAGATAGTAGAGAAGCCTCACCTTCTCGTTGAATTTTCTCTCATATTGGTTTTCTTAGGTAATTTATTTTGTTTACGTGTGGATGGTGTGAATGTGTTTCACTGTTCTCTATTTTTCTACATTTTATCTATTTTACCAGTAACTAAATATTCTGGAGATCTAAAGGAAATTAACCTTAATAGTCTTTTATTTGTGATGAACAGTTATAGCGGAATATCCATGATAGTTTACATATCATATTGGTATCAGAGTAGGTTTTTCTTTTGGGTGTTTGTGGGAAGTTGCAGGATCCAAGAATCGGCTTAAGGAGAAGTCGCAGAAGCCCTAGTCATGGCAGACGAGTATGTTCATAATAACCCTCAAGATCTAGAAGAAGAGATATTTGATTGGCTAGAAGCACAAGTTGTTGACATAAATCACAATATGAATCTCCTCATGGTGGCTTTAGAAAGAAAGATCAAACCATTCGAAGATGATGGAGGCTATAAATCAGAGAACATATTGGAGGGGAAATCGAAAGATCAGGAAGAAAAGGAGTCATGGAAAGAATCCAAAAAAGAGAACTCGAGTGCAAGTGTTGTGAACCATTCATAATCCCTATTCAAGATGGAAGAAAAAGTGGACATAAAGACATATCAAGGTGATATCAATGCATTAAAAATGGATCATTGGTTACAACAACTAGAATTTTATTTTAGCGTTCACCATATAGATGAAGAGTTGAAGATTTCATTTTCTAGATTGAAGTTAGTGGACCATGCTTTAAACTGGTGAGAAAGCCATACATAAACACTTAGGTTGGAGGGTGATCCACCATTAACTAGGTGGAAGGACTTCAAAACCCTCATTAAGTCCTAAGTTTACCCTATCATGTATGTAGAGGACTAATGGATCCATTGGCACTACTTCAAGAAGAGGTAAGGGTAGAGTGTAGAGGAGTAAACCATTGAGTTAAAAAATATGGCGATCATGTTGGGTAGCTCTCCCAAGAAACTAGATGTAATCCTCAAGTATCTGGGGGGTTTACATAGTCATCTATGAAAGCAAGTGGTGCTCTTCAATCCAAGGATGGTGGATGAGGCATGTGTATAGGCATAGTACCTAGAAAAAATAGGCCAAAAGAAGGGGAGCCCAAGTGGTTCAAAGAATAAAGAGAACCAGAAAGATTTTGAGGGGAAGAAGAAGTGGAAAGGGGGGAAAGATAAGAAGACAACAACCACTGCACAACAAATTAAATATCCCATCAAGCATTGCAGCATTGATGGTCACACCCAAGAAAAAATTTTGAAACTACATCCAAAGTTGAACCTAAAGAACTGCAAGAAGGAAGGAAATAAAAATAACCTTCTAGCCAAAGATTCAAGAAATCAGATGTGGATGACAAGATTGAATGCATATTTGTGAAAAAGGAGGTTAATATAAGTAGCCTTCATCATTAGGAAGAGAAGGAGATGACCAAGCTCTTCCACATGAATATTTAGGTCAAGAAGACCAATATAGATGATGTGTTAGACTCTTATTTATAGGATAATCTCATAGCAATGGATCTAGTCAACAATCTTGGAATGGAGGTTCACAATCATCCTAGCCCCTTCCATTGGTTTAGGTAAACATGGATGCATAGATAAAGGTAACAAAACAATGTAAGATTAAATTTTCTATAAGTGTTGATTTTATTGATGAAGTGTAATTGGATGTAGTACCCCTTGATGTATGTGGATTATTGTTTGGAATCCCTTACATGTATATGAGGGATGTAATATTCATCCGGAGAACCAATCAATACCGACTAATCAAGGATGGGAAGTCCTACATCGTCAATGTGCATAAAGAAAAGTCAAAGATCTCACCAGTAAGTGTCAATCAAGACAATAAGTTGATCCATGTGGATATCGGTGCCCACCCACCTATTCCAACTGGGTCAAAACAATCTTCTGGCAACTTACTATTATTTGCAGTTTTTGGTTTCTAAACTTTCGGAGCCATTTTGAGGGCTTAAATGAATGTTTTTGATGACCACGCACCTCAATGATAATAACAGAATTTTATTGAGCCCTCAAAATGAATCTCATTGACAATACCTTTCCAATGAGCTATCATGTTCCCCAAACAAATATCGTATGCCAAAGTTATGCCCCCAGGAAGTTGATACACCAAACTACCAAAAAACGGGGTCCACAAAACTGTTGGCTTTTCATCTTCCGGGGTTAGGGTTTTGGATTTTCTTTATGATTAAAAGGCCCTTGGACCCTCATTGTAAAATCATCTTCTTATGAATGCGAGTAGCCGTCACATATCTTCTCGGAGATAAGCTATCACCATTCTAGCGAGTCTTTCACTCTGTATTTATACAATTTTGTACATTTCGCTCATTAATAGAAATTATGTATTAATGTATACTTGTGCCTCTTGTTATATATCCGATATATCTCTGTTATATTATTGGCTCTCTCGAAATATCTCTGTATATTTCTATGTTATATATCTGCTCTCATTTTGTACCAAAAAATAATATGGATTAGAAGTTGAATAGTTCTAGTAAGAAATATGTTTTACTTTTATTAAGAGAAAACATGTTTGATGATGAGTCAATGAAAGTGAAGGCATCCCTAGAGGGGTGTACTAAAGAGTAGAAACAATAGTTGGAGGAGTTTCTATAGACATACAGAGAAGTGTTCTAGGAACCTAAAGGGCTACCACTCAAGAGGGAAGTGGATCATGAAATACAGTTCCAGAATCCCCATTGTCCAATATTGGGTTGTATAGACAGTTCATTCTGGAAGTGAATGAAGTGAAGAAGAAATTGCAACAGTTGTTGGATTAAGGTGTAATTCGACCAAGTACCACACCTTTTGGGTCACCCATCATAATTTTTCCCAAGAAGGATGGAACTTGGAGAATGTGTATCGATTATAGGGAATTGAACAAGATTACACTGAAGAATCAATACCCCCTGCCAAGTATCAATGATCTATTGGATTAGTTGCAGCATGCCAAATAATTCACTAAGATGGATTTGAAATTAGGATATCACTAGGTACGAGTCAAAGAAGAAGATACTTGGAAGACTTCCTTCAAGACAAGGAAAGGTTTGTATGAGTGGTTGGTTATTCCATTTGGTTTATGCAATGCATCGGCTACATTTATGAGACTAATGAATGATGTTTTATGCCCTTATCTAGATTCATTTTTTATTGTATATTTGGATGATATATTAGTTTATAGTGCTACCTGGGAGGAGCATATGTCACATCTTATGTAGGTGTTAGAGACTCTGAAAAAGCACCAGTTGTTTTCAAATATCAAGAAATGCAAGTTTTCGCAGCGGTGTTTGGTGTATTTGGGGTATGTGATCAGTGGAGGGGAGATCAAGATAGATCCTACAAATATGGAGGCCATCATGAAATGACAATTTCCTAAAAATGTCATTGAATTTAGGAGTTTTGTTTGGGAATAACAATACTTGCGTAAGTTCATAGCTTCATTGTCAGCGGTAGTTGCACCACTCCACACCATAACATCTAGTGATAAGAGTTTCATGTGGGGAAAGAATCAACAGAAGGACTTTGATGAAAGTAAAAGAAATATTAGTCAAGCACTATTTCTCACACTACCAAGTATGCATAATCCTTTTTAAGTGGAGACAAATGCAAGTGGGTATTCCATGGGAGCAGTACTGATGTAGGGAGGAAGGCACGTCTGCTATCATTCTGAAGTATTTCATGGGGTGGTTCTCAACTACCCTACCTATGACAAGGAGCTCTATGCCTTGGTACAAGCTTTCAAAAAGTGGAAGCACTATCTAATGGGAAAGCATACCATCATCCACACAGATCACCAACCACTATAGTATTTGCAAGCCCATAGTAAGCTACAACAAACCAGGCAATACAAGTGGATGGGGATGTTACAATAATTTCATTTGTTCATAAAGTATAAGAAGGGTAGCACAAATAAGTTAGAATAAATGCTTCCACGACCACCCACATCTAAGATTACATCTTTGGGAACTCCAATGCACATGGATCCTTTTACCCATGATGCATACAAAGAGGCATACATAGAAGATGAGGACTTCAAGGAGGTGTTTCAGCAGCTACAAGGCCAAATTCATATAGAATAAGGTGATGGAAATGTTGACTATCATTTCCAGAATAGTTTACTCTACAAGATCAACAATCTTTGTGTTCTTAATGGTGAATGATGGAAACTTATCAGAGAGGCTCACACCTCCAAGGTTGCAGGACATTTTGGTGTTGGAAAGACAGTTGCCAACTTACAGAGATATGTATATTGGCCCAGAATGAAAGAATATGTAGCACGGTATATTAGAGTATGTATACTTTGTTGTACCGACAAGCCCGAAAACAGGAAACAAGGTCTATACCATTCCTTACATGTACCCACTCGACCTTGGGAAATCATTTCCATGGATTTTGTGGGATATTTACCAACAACTAGGAAGGGACATGATTATCTATTTGTGGTAGTTGACAGGTTCAACAAAATGTGCATTCTCATTCCTTGTAAAAGGACCATTACTAGACAAGAAGAAACAAATAAGTTCTTTGAACAGGTCTGGGCACACTTTGGGATACCAAGGAGCATCATCTCAGATAGGGATACCATATTTCTTAGTGAAATTTGGACTACGTTGTGGGAGAAGATGGACACTAAGTTGAAGAGGTATACACCATTCCATCCACATATAGATGGGAAGACAAGTAGTTAATAGACTTTGGTGAAGCTTTTGAGGGGTTACAATCAGAAGCATCCGAAGACCTGGGATGAAAATTTGATCTATATACAACACTCTTATAATATAGCAGTCAACACTTCTACTGGTAAGTCCCATTTTGAAACTCATTTTGGGTATTTTCTACCTTCACCCTTAGATGTTGTATATGGGAATAAAGGAGTGAGGGAGGAACCCACAAGAGATGGATTAAAAGAAAAAAAAAATTGCTGAGAATATCATAAAAATGTATTTGCAAGTACAAGAGACACTAAAGAAGTCACAGGAAAATTACAAGGCTAAACATGACTAGCATAGAATAGAGAAAACATTTAAAGTGGGAGACAGAGTATGGTTACAACATAATAAGGAAAGACTATTGAGTCTTGGTAAGAACATCAAGGCTCTGCAGTATGTTCATTTTGAGGTATTATAAAAGGTGGGACATAATGCCTACAGACTCGGTCTACCCCCATTCATGCACATTTACTCAGTGGTAAATGTGGAGAATATCAAACTCTATGAGCCCTCCATGTTGGATCGAGAGGAGGAGAAGGTCCTACCTTCCATAGAGGATTTAGCACCATATGCTCAAGAAAAGTTGGAAAAATACACAGTTTTGCAAAAATCGTCCAAAACTACAATACAAGGGTAGCATGACCTTTAGTAGATTGGGTTGAAAGGACAACTTCCATTCAAAGAAAAATGGTCCTTCGGGGAGAAGGTAGAGGAAAATTTTCCTCACCTTATTTAGTAAAGCTTTTGGGGACAAAAATCCTCCCTAAATGGATAGGTATGATCTGGATTGGATAATTATATTATTTTCCATCTATATCACTACCTTTTGGGTGGAAAAATTGGAGGAATCGGCTTGCAGGGCCATTTTGGCAGTTGGTCCAAATTTGGAAAATTGGGTCCAAAAAATATTCAAAAATATTTTGGATCCATTTTGAGGAATAAAATGAAATTTTTTTAGTCCAAACCTTACTATGGAGGAATATTATAAATTATACACGTCGATACCTTTCCAATGGTGCAAACCGTTCATCAATCAGAGTTCGTATGAGAAAGTTATGCCTCTCGCAAGTTGACCTACCATATTGATCACCATGGTGCATGTGGATGCCACTTCAACCTCCATTACTTAGACATGCGGGGCTAGCCACATAGTGGATTTTATAATATCATTCTAGAAGGTCTTAAAACTGATCACAATTGAAGGTTGAGGAATTCAAAAACCTATCCCTAGATGGCTATCAGGCTATTTTAAAAACTGGGCCACTAGGAGGAGAGGGGGTTCCATTCTTTTGCATTGTATCTTATTCCATAGCTGAGAAAAAAATCCGAGAGTGGTATTTTGTGAGGATAAAATAGGAGGAGAGATTGTGTAGCATCCATATAGGCCACATGTCAAAGGAAACTCCATTGAGAGTGCCTCTTTCTTTGTACTTGCATCATTTCTTTACCAGAAAAAAGAGAGTAGAGAAACCTCACCTTCTAGTTGGGTTTTCTCCTATATTGGGTTTTCCAGGCCATATCTTGTGTTTATTTGTGGATGGTGTGAATGTGTTTTATTGTTCTCTATTTTTTTTCATTTTATCTATTTTATTAATAAATAAATATTTTGGAAATTTAAAGGAAACTAACCTTAATAGTAAAGATTTCAGTACTTTATTAGATATGTTGTGATGAACTGTTCCAGTGGAATATCCATGACAGTTTATAGATCAATGGAACTCTATTCTTGAGAGTTTTCCATTAAGAGTCAATGAGTCATTATTGCTACAAATTAGTAAGGTGATGACCCTCTCATGCACATTGCACTTTCTAGCATTTGACTGAATTATATCGGTGACCCACAAAAATGTCTCGATACACAACAACAAACCTCCATTTCCTCATATTATAAGTTTCTTGGAATATTAAAAAGAGTAAAGATTGATCTAATTGATGAATGGGTATTTCATGTCCACTTACATGACATCCTACCACCATACATCCATTTATGTTTACCCTTGCTAGCAGATATTTTGAAGTAGTCATTTTCCATCTAAAGAAAAAAAACCTCTAAATCTTTGAACAACATAACCACCCTAGTTCACATCGGCATTCATTTCTCCAAATTTGGGGATATGTTAGTTACTTTTATTTTAGGAGAACGACTTACAATTTCTTATGAGAGTGGAATTGTTTTTATTTATTTTTATTTTAACTTTAGACGTTTCGATCTCTAAACTAGGATAATCATCAGGAGTTTGATAAGCTTAGGGATCGAAATGTCAAAAGTTAAATAAAAAATGTAGCTCCACTCTCATAAGAATACTCTATTGTGTAAACCATGAATAATTTGACTTACAATTTCTCATCGAAATTTTCAAATTAATGTTTTTTCTTTCACCATGAAGATATTTCTCCTTCACATCATTAAAAAGCATCATTAAATCTATTAAGAGGGATTTCAACTAAATTGTGACTAGATTTTATGTATAATAAATTTTAAGTCACATCTGGAGAGAAGATATTTTTAGAAGATAGAAAGCCAAAGAATCAAGTTCATTTAATATTTATTTATTTTTATATATTTCCAAATATATATTGAGATGGATATTTATATACTTAATTATATAATTTGTTATTTTTATTTATGAGACATATATTTATTTCCTCACCTCATTCAATAAATATTTTGGGGACCAAAAGCCTCCCTAAATGAAAAGGTATGATCCGGATTGGATCATTATATTATTTTTTATCCATCTCACTACTTTTTGGGTGGAAAATTGGAGGAATCATCTTGCAGGGCCATTTCGGCAGCTAGTCCAAATTTAGAAATTTGGGTCCAAAAAATAGTCAGAAATCTTCCAAAGTCATTTTGAGGCATCAAACAACCTTTTTTTGGTCCAAACCTTGCTAAATAAAAAGATTCTAAATTATACATGTTGATACCTTTCGAACAACACAAATCATTTGTCAATCGAAGTTTGTATGAGAAAGTTATGTCTCCCGTAAGTTAACCTGCCATATTGATCATCATGGTGCGTGTGGATGCCACATTAGCCTCCATTACTTAAACATGTGGGGCTATTCACGTAGTGAATTTTCTAATAAAATTCTATAAGGTCGAAAACCTTATCACAATTGAAGGTTGAGGAAGTCAAAAACCTATACGTAGATGGCTATAGGGCTATGTTAAAAATCAGGCCACTAGGAGGAGAGGGGGTTCCATTCTCTTTCATTGTATATTGTTCCATAACTGAGAAAAACATATGAGAGTGGTATTATGCGAGCATAACAGAGGAGGAGAGATTTTGTAGCAGGCATACATGCCACGGGTCAAAGGAAACTCCATGGAGAGTGTCTTTTTCTTTGTACTTGCATAATTTATTTACTAGAGAAAAGAGAGCAGAGCAGCCTCACGTACTAGCTGGGTTTTCTCCCATATTGGGTTTCCCAAGTCATATCTTGTGTTTATTTATGGATGGTGTGAATGTGTTTTATTGTTCTCTATTTTTCTGCATTTTATCTATTTTATTAGTAACTAAATATTCTGGAGATCTAAAGGATATTAACCTTAATAGTAAATATTTTAGTATTTTATTAGATATGTTGTGACAAATTGTGCCAGTGGAATATCCACGACAATTTATAGATCAATGGAATTCCATTCTTTAGAGTTTTCCATTAAGAGTTAATGAGTCATTATTGCTACAAATGTTAAGGTGGTGACCCTCTCATGCACATTGCACTTTCCAACATTTGATCAAATTGTATCGATGACCCACAAAAATGTCTCGATGCACAACAACGAATATCCATTTCCTCATATTATAAATTCCTTGGAAGATTAAAAACACTAAATATTGATATATTGATGAATGGGTATTTCACGTCCACTTTCATGACATCCTCCCACCATACATCCATTTACGCTTACCCTTGCTAGCAGATCTTTTGAAGTAGTCATTTTCCATCCAAATAAAAAAAACCTCTAAATCTTTGAACAATGTAACCACCCTAGTTCACATCGACATTCATTTCTCCAACTTTAAGGGTATGTTAGTTACTTTTATTTTTGGAGAATGACTTACAATTTTGTATGAGAGTGGAGATGCAATTTTTATTTTAATTTCTGACGTTTCGATCCCTAAGTTGGGATCATCATCAAGAGTTTGATCATCTTAAGGATCAAAACATTAAAAATTAAATACAAAATGTAGCTCCACTTGTTGATACTGAGAGGGGGGTGAATCAGTGTCAAGTACAATTTAAAAACCTTTTTCAACTTATAATTAAACCATTAAATTATATCCAATGAGAAATGAATAATAGTATAAGAGTTACACCAATACACCACAATACACCATGCACAATATATGAGAAATAATCAATAGTTTTTGTTCAAGGGAAGTAATGACTTCCAAAGGTAGCTACA
>ML784033.1:0-16640 GCA_009831015.1 Picea engelmannii
AAGTCTAGGGTTTAGGTGAAATACATTAAAATAATATAAAAAATGAAATGGAAAAGTGAAAAATAGGAGTAAAACTTTGTTTTACCATTTCATTGTTACTCCACCCAAACTTTGCTCCAAAAACCCTCTTTTAACCTCAAACTTCCACTGCGGATTGCGGGAGGCACGGTCTACCATTTCACGAATGGACTCTGCAGGACAGGTAATATTCTCTTCCATCAACTTTTCATGGATTTATTTTCACTTTTTATTGGTTAGAAGGGTCATTTTAGGTTTCATTTTTTAGTTTATTTGCACCTAGAGGTCGTCCCAGACGACCTATATCCTGTCCTGCGATGACCCAGGGTCATCGCAAGTGAGATTTAGGTTACAATGCGACGATTTCAAACTGTACGTGATAGATAGCCTGCGATGAGCACAAAACAAAAATTGTTTTAAGATGCTTTTGTCAATAAAAAGTGTCCAAGCGAAAAATGAAGATGATAATGTCTCTTTCCTGCTCCATTTCAGGTTTTCTACAGTAAAGATGTTGGAATGGTGAGAGATAGAACATGAGGATGAGGATTACTTCGTCGGGAATGACCCGGGAATAGTGACTTCCCTTCGGCAGTGTGGACTGCTAAATTTCTTCAATATCCATAGCATGAGGGCCCAATTGTGGTTTCTAGAGTATCTAGTCCATATGTGGGACGTAGACCAACAGGTATTCTGAGTGGGGGTTCACATTCTTGAGATAGATATCGAGGATATCTATTTCTTGACTAGGTTGTCTCGTCAAGGGGTTCGAGTTACACTGATAGGTAGTAGAGGAGGTGGTGAACCTATGAGCCATTATATCAGTGCACATTGTGTGCCAGGTGCTGAGAGACATAGCGGGAAGGTCGTTATTTGAGAAGTCTATGACTTACTTCTACAGACTATCCTATATATTATCGCTCGTACGACAGGGAGCGCATCTCCTCATATGGCCCTTCAGAGATATTTCCAGTATTTATTGGAATGCATGGAGCCCCGAATTTTCAACTGGAGCGACGGGGTTGTTAGAAGCATGAAGAAACAGTTGACCAAGTGTCAGAGAGGTGACTTGAAACAATTCAAGTATGGATCAATTTTGGTGTCCTTCTTCCTAGAGAGGGTTCCAAACTTGCGCCTACAAGTAGAGTGGGGCATATCATCCCCACAAGATCCAAGAATGAAGAGGTGGTGTGACCTCATGGCTCGACATGTGACTAGGCCTATTTTCATGTATAATGATGTTTTCTTTGATTGGTTGTGGCCCCAGATGCTTATGGTAGATGATTACGTATATGTTGGCCTAGACTTCCACGGTGACCCAGAATTGGGTATTCCTGAAGGTTCTAAATGGGGGAACATTGGTAAGAAGTACTTTTTGTTTTTATAATGTTTTTGTAATTTTAAAATATGTCATGTTTTTATATTCTTTATCTGTTGACTAATAAAAAAACTCTTTGATAATGCAGATGTGGGACCTCATCAACCTTAAGGTTTATCTCCCATTCAGAGGTGCGGGGAGAGGGTTGAGGTAGCAGGATTGGTCGTTGTCGACTATGAGGCAATAGAAAAGAACTTGGAGGGACTGACAGTGGATATCCCAGATGCCTCCATCAATAATATCTCGAGGTGTTATCAGCACCACACAATAGGTGTGTCTGCATCTATCGACCGGCTGCTTCGCAAGCTATCAAGGGTCATTGCATGTTAACGCGAGCAACATCCTTGATGCTATATTTTCTATATGAAGCCATGTGCTTCACAGTTTTGACATTTCAGTCTTCAGACAAAGACATTTTTGTAAAAACTTTTATCATTATATATATGAGGCTTATACCGTCTTACTTGTTTGTATATACAAAATGTGATTGGATTTTATAAATTTCTCAAATGTCTGTCTAAGACATAATTAGAAAATGCATATGTTAATATATTTAGACATCTAGTAATGTGTTTATATTCAATGTAATCAAAATGACGTTCCAAGAGGAGAATTCGTAAATATACCCTTCATAACGTAGGACTTTGAATGGAATAGACATTACTCAATTGTAAGACTGCTAATTGTGAATCGAGGCATACAATAAGACGATGGATTCCAAGAGACACAGCTTCGGTCAATAATTTGATGAATGCACTGTATTCTGGGATATTGTTAGTTTCTCGACCAAGGCAAACACCATGTAGACTAATCAATTCATTTGTGGGTGCGTAAATTTCCCAATCAGTAGATGCTAAGTTCTGAGTATTGTGACTAGCACCATCAGTGAAGACAATGCAGGGTAGCGAAGACACCAACATATGGAAAACAAGAACAATGCAAGGTAAGAATTTGAAGGTTGAAACCAAAACAATGAAAAAGCACACAAAAGTATGATACACTAAAAGTACAAGCACTCATGAAAAAATGACTTAAGCATAGTATTTCTTTAAGTAAATCCCATTTCGAGGCTCAAAGGAATTCCATCATATTTGACTAACTCATAAGCTCCCTTCTCCAAAACACATTTAACAATGTAAGAACCTCGCCACATGGCCTCGAATTTACCAGCCCCAAGAAAATCATAATCATGTTCATAGAGGAGATCACCTTCAAAAAAAACATGTGGTTTGACATGCTTGTCTTATTAGGTTTTGATATGTTTCTTCTGAGTTTCAATAATTACGGCGGCATCACGATGGGTTTCATCTAATTTCATCAAATACAAAAGACACTCTTCTTCGGTAGAGGTATTGGGGAGAAGTTCAACGACCAGTTTCAAAGACGGTATTTCACATTCAATCGGAAAGATAGCCTCAATACCATAAACTAGCTGGAAAGGTGTAAATCTTGTGGCAAATTTGACAGATGTCTGATATGCCCATAGTGCAGAGAATAACATCGTGTACCAGATTGTCTTATGAATTCTTATCATTCGTCGAAGCATAGTAATGAGAACTTTATTAATTGCTTCAACTTGGTCATTGGCTTGTGGGTAATATGGGGTTGATTTTTCATGGTGAAGACCCAACTTTTCAGTAAGTTCAGACATCATGAAATTCTGAAAATGACTACTATGATCAGTAATGATAGCTTGAGGGATACCAAATCAAGTAATGATATGATTGAAAATGAGAAGTCATGTAGTTTTCCCAGTGTTATCAAATGTAGGCATCACTTCGGCCCATTTAGTGAAATAATCCACAGCTACAATGATGTATCCATGCCCCCCGGCCGAGTGAGGGTTACATGTCATGAATTCAATGCCCCATTTGGTGAATGAACCAACAGAAACTACAACATGTAAAGGAGCAAGGTGATATCTTATCTTGTTATTATAAGTTTGGCAAGCGTGGCATTTCTAAACAGCAGTGATGCAATCCTTAAACAGAGAAGGCCAGAAATAACCAGCTCATAAGATCTTTTGGGCAGTGGCATACCTAGACATATGACCACCACATGCTCTGGAGTAACATTCATTCAAATATTTCTTGACTTTGTCGTAAGTGAGACATCGTTGAAAGATGGAATCAGTCCTGCAACGGTAAAGAGTATCACCTAGAATGATGTATTGGCGGGCTTGATAATGGATGCAGCGACGATTTGTGCTAGAGATATCGGGTCGGAAAGTTTGAGTTTGGAGATGTATAATGATATCTCTGTACTATATGTCATCGGAACTGATCAGAAAAATGGATTCGTTGGGTAAAGAATCCTCTACCACATTTTTTGTCTCGGCGGAGGGAAGGTCACATATCAGTTCGACGAAAACCAAATATTTCTTAGACTTAGCACATTCAAATTCTAATTCAAACTCTTGGAGAATCACTATCCATTTGGAGTACTTTCCCCCTAGCAATTGTTGTGTAAGGATATCCTACATAGGGTTGTAATCAAAAATAACAGTGGTCTAGTGTAATAAGATATAATGACGAAAATGTTGGACAACTTGTACAGCTGCCAAGGCCAGTTTCTCCACATGGAGGTATTTGGTTTCAGTATTCGTGAGGCTCCAACTCAAATAGTATATCACATTTTCATCATGAAAATCATCCTCTTGGGCTAAAACCATGGCGATGGTAAAGTCTTAAGCAGCTAGGTAGAGGAAGTAGTCCTGTCTATAGTGAGGGGGAAACAGTAAGGGTGTATGGGTTAAGGAAAGTTTCAAGCATTCAAAGGATTTGTTCATGGTATCATCCCATACAAACTCATAACCTTTCTTAAGAAGCTGAGTAAATCCTTTCATAAGTTCAGCATAATTGGGGATGAAGCGACGTAAAAAGTTTGCCTTCCCTTGCAAACTTTGGAGTTGGCGTAAAGTAGAAGGATGAGGTAGATTAAGGATAGTCTCAACCTTCAAGGGGTCTACTCAAATTTTGTGTATCGACATAATAAAACCAAGTAGTCGATCGGACTCCACACAAAATACACATTTGTGTGGGTTTAAGCAAATACGATAATAACGACAACGTACAAATATGGCCCTCAAATGTGTCGGGTGATCTTGGTGACGCATGGAATGCACCAGTAGATCATCAAGATAAGGTTACATAATGTTCTTAATATCATGGAAAGCATAAGACATAGCACGTTGAAAATTCATGTCAGCGTTCTTAATAACGAAGGGTAATTTATGGTAAGCAAAGGTCCCCCAAGGGAAAATAAAAGTGTTCTTGTGTTGGTCTATGAGTAAGATGTTAATTTGATTATAGCCAGAGAAACCATCCATCAAAGAGAATATTTCGATGTCAGTACAGTCGTCGGCGATTTGGTCAACGAAGGGGGTGGGGTAATTTTCCTTAGGAAAAGCCTTATTTATGTCCCTATAATCTACACAGACACGTATGGTACCTTGTTTCTTATTGAACGAAACGAGATTGGAAACCCAATCAGTCAAAGCCACGGGACAGATAAAGCCATCTTGAAGAAGTTTTTCAACTTCAATCTTGATAGCAACATCTTTACATGGGTGTACTGGGTGAAGTCTCTGTCAAACGGGTTTAGCATCCGAGTATGTCTTTATTTCATGTACAACGATATCAGGATCAATTCCTAGAATCTCTTCGTAACTCCAGGCGAAAACATCGCAGAATTCTTGGAAAAGGGCTTTGTATTTGTGGACCTTGTCGGTAGAATAGGAGGCTCCAATATGAAGATTATCCATGACTCCGAGTTTAAGAGATATGTCGAGAGGAATGGTAGGTGAAATGTTTCTCAAGTTCCCTTCGTACAAAAAATCATGTGATGACTCAGGAACCGAGGAAATAACTACAACGGTTGATGGACTCAAAATCCATTGATAACTCTCTATGGTGTGATGTTTGAGGAAGAGAATGGATCGATGATGTCCATCATCCCAAGGGGTGTCTTCCATGGACATGACTGACATGATCATCTCATTAGTAGGGAAAATCACATGAAATAGATCAGGAGATGAATCAGAGAGAGAAGAAGGGGGAAAGGTTGTCGATTAAATAGCTTGATAAGTAGATTCAACTGGACTTAAGGGCATCTTGTAATCATAAGGAGAGTAATCATCAGGGCTATGTATTATCCATGGGCCATATGACACAAGGTTTTCATGAGAGGTTTTAGATATCATGTTAATAGAGGCAACAAAAGGAGAGGGAATATCTGGTGGTGGGATTGGAAATGTACACATCAAAGTAGAATCTTTCAAAAGACCCACGTCGACATTCTCATAACCAGGAGGTGTCTTCGAAATGAAAGGAACATTGATAGTATGTGAATTGGAATTAAAAAAGGTCAGTTGGTCAACAGTAACAACCTTTCCCATGTGGGGGAAACGTACCACATGGAAAAGGGTAGACACAATTGCACGCATGGATTCAATCCATCTACTGCCAAGTAAAATATTGTAATCAAGAGGTGCATCAAAGACCTCAACTTCAACGTTGATTGATTTTCCTTCCAATGTAATAGACAATGACGGAAGAACATCGTAGGGTTTGAAACTTGTACCATCAAATGCCTTAAGTGTATTGTGTGATTCGGTGAGGGTAGGAGAGCCAATGGATTTCCAACAGGTAATAGACATGACGTAAGTCAAATTTCCCTCGTAAATAACAATTCTACATATATTCTTGTTTTCAACAACAACTTGTATCTAAAATGATAATTGAGGAGGAAGCCTTGGAACATCATCTTCCAAGTCAAAGATTATGAGATTAGTATATGTGGGGTCAATTCCATCAATGGCATTTAATAGTGCCTTCTGTTGAGTTGGGAAACTTTGAAGGACTTCGAGAGCTGACATCGCCAAGGGTGTTTGTGCAATATCTTCTACAACATTGTAGTTTTGTGTAACACAAGCGTGAGGTTTAAACGCAGACTTTCGAACAACGCCCTTGGGAGCAAGGATAAGGACTGTGTCAAGGCCTAGTCATTCAAGATGAAGAGGACCGTTGGGGGGTGAAGCTGATGGAGAAGGTTGAACCAATGAAGGTGGTATATCATCAACTTTCTCCTATAACAAAGAGTAATCTTTGGCTCGAGTTGCGACTGCAACATTGTTCTTTTTAGAGTCACCAGTACACATAAGGACATAGGATGAAGTAGAAGGGGTAGTTTGGTCATGAATGACCAGTTGGGCTTGTTGTTGAGAAGGGAAAGGTTGTGACAAAATGGCAGGTGAAAAAGGCTTTCCAGTTCCTTGAAGGAACTTAGTAACTTCAGCTCGTCTTGGAAAATCTTTCATGTAATGATCGTCACCACAGATAAGGCAAGGGTAAGGAGGCTTACATTTGTCTTTCTCATCAGTGGTTTGTGTTTTGGATTTATCATATGGTGGATTATTGTTCTTGTCCTCCTTATTCTTACCCTTCCCTTTCTTTTTATTTTGATTCTTCCCGGTAGATGTGAATTGAATAGAATTAACCTTGGCAGTCTTACCAGTGGGAGGAGTAGGAGTTGGAGTGATTTATGCATTGGAGTTATTAGGCTTGGGATTGGTGTGACTGGAAGGAAAAGAATGGTTCTCAGTTTGAAAAGTGCCAATCACACCATCATCGGCATGAGAAGATGTTAGGGGCTTTGAGGTAGGGTTGGTGCAAGGACAAGGAGCATCAGGAATCAAGTCGTAAAGTGTTCCCATTTGCAAATAAATGAGATCAATATATTGAGCATGACTAATCGCCTGCTCTTCAATGACAACAACACCCATGGTGACATCACGAGAAATAGGTCCAATGAGTGATTTGGTAAACCACTCAGCCAATAGTTGATCAGAAAGAGGAACTTTGATTAAACGTCTTCTTCTCCTCCACTCATGGATGTGATGAGAAATATGAGTAGATGAGGATTTCTTGAAAGAACTCAAAATTTTAGTTCTCGTCTCATATCGAATTAGAAAGTGGTAATGTGTCAAAAAGGCCATGGCTAGGGTGTTAAAATCATTGAAGAAAACTTGAGGTAACTCGATGTACCATTTTGTTTCCGAACCCGTGAGAATTCGTTGGAAAAGTTGTAGTCTGATGGAGTCATCCATAAAGGATTTGTATGAACACCACAGATGAAAATTCATAACATGATTATTAGGATCTTCTCATGCTCGACCATCAAATTTGGGAATGTCGGACGGTAACTTGGCCGGTATGACAAGCCATTGAGGAGAGTGTAAGATAGGATCATTCAGAATCTTATATAGATCAAGTAAGTCCAAAGTGGCCAAGAAAGAAAACTGTTGGCTCACTTGTGGAAACTGGTAGTTCTGAGGAGGAATTCTTGTAGGTATACTAGTAGGACCATAAGCAATCTGCAAATAATTAGTCAGTCCTTCCAGACTCAACTATGGAGGATTTTGGGACATATAGCCCGCAAAGTTAGGTTGGGTAGAGGGGTTCCCTTGGTAAGGGGCACTAGATTGAACGCCCTGACCCCAAGTGGGATTTAGGGAACCTAAATACGGTTTCCCTAAGTAATAGGGTACAAAAGAGTTAACTTGAGGATGTTGCCCCTTGAACGATTGTGGATTTCCTTGTGAAAGAAGGTTCCAAAGGTGGGATTGAAATCCAAGTGTGTTATGTCCATACAGTGGGTTATGGACTCCAACCTGAGGTTGGCCCCCAAGTTGAGGTTGAGACCCAATTTGGATTTGGCTCCCAAATTGATGTTTCCCCCCAACTTGAGGTTGACCTCCAACATGGATCTCGTAACCAGAAGTGAACAAATGACTAGTTCCTCCAACTGGATTGGAGCCACTAGGGCCAGATCCTCCAAACAAAGGTGGAGGAGGAAATTAAAGACCTCTAGAGAGAACTTGGGTAGGCGTAGGAATGTATCCAGCAGCAACATTATACCCAGGAGGAATAAAAAGTCTGGATGGACCCTGGATAGGGGTAGCAAGGAAGTGTTCAAGGTTGTGTATAGGGGGAAGGGATGGGTTTGGTCTAGAAAAAAGTGGTGTCCCAATCGGAGCTTGGGAGATAACCACATTTTCGTTAGGAATCATGGTGGCTTGCAGGAACATAGTAGAATGGATCATATGAGAAGTAGGGATCGAGTGAGAACCAATCAATATTTGGTCTGAAATAGTGGTGACACTACTAGTGGTACCAATGAAATGATCCAAAGGTATCGTGTATGTGACAGAGGTTTCAGGCGATACTACAGGTTGATCGGGACTCGCTCCTAGGTTACCGTAAAGTTCGTGCACTATTAAAGGAATGGAACGTGGAATGAAAGTTCCAGCAGTGTGAGTTGGGGTCCTAAATGGTTCGCTTTTGAAAAAATGGATCCTCTACTCCAGATCTTGTGCTAGGTCCGGCAGATACGCCAGTATTATCAACAACAACAATTTCTCCATCCGAGTTAATGCGAATTATACGTGTGCCTGGCCTAAGGAGGAGTCTAAACTCCTCTAAAGAGTCGAAAACAATTCGAAATTCCTTTAAAGAGTGTGTGCTTCCAACTTCAGAAGCTACATGGTTGTTAACTACTCCCTCTGGAGAGTCTTTTGGTGAATTAGGAGGCAAGGGTTGGTAACCTTTCGGATCTTTTGGGGGTATCCTTTTCATCCTACATGAAGGGCGAAGGCCAATGTTTCTCGAACTAAGAAAAGAATGAAAGAAATCTATGGCTGACTAGAGGAAACAAACAACACTCACTAATAAGATCTAGGAATCAAACTACGCAAACAAATCTTCTTATTTCGAAGTAACTAGTTGATGATGAAATCCAACATTCTGAAATCAAGACAAGAAGGATTTGGGATAATCGGGTGGAAAAGTTACATTGATGACTTGCTTAACGAAGTTACACCCTAGTACAAGCTCCCACACATAATCGTGGGTATGCCCTCCAAGGAGCTCGAGTGAGTTTGGCCAACCTCGATTCCAGGTACCATGAAGACTTGCCCCTCCACAACCGCCTCATGTAAAGACCCTAAAGAGATAGGATACTAAGGTCACCAACTACAACAGTGATTCCTAGGGAAACAATCGACAGGTCGATCCATGCGTAAAGGTAGGGTATCTAGCTTGAAATAAACTTGAGAGGCTTCCACTCATCATTGTGGGTATACCTTCAAGCGACCCCCATAATACGTGCAAATTCTACACCAAGACCAACAAAGTAGGGTGAGTAACTCTGCTATTCTTAATGCGACCTCGTGATTGACCCTTCCTCTGCTAGTAGGGTGAGAATGGCTTCCTAGGACAAAATGCAGCAATTGGGTTTGTACTGTCCTTATCAAAAGATATTATTGTGTGTTTTATGATTTGGAGAGTGCTCCTCACAACCTAGTCCAAAGCACTATCCTAGCTAATGTTATAACCTTGACCCAAAAATGCAAAAGTGATGAATGTGCAATTGTTTATTCAATGAACTCTAGTTATAGTAGGGAGAAGGTATTTTTCTTTGAAGTACAGCAAGCTACTAATTGAAATTCCTTAATTCTGAATGAACGCAATTCCAAACAATCATTAACTACAAACTTTCCAATTTCTTCTCTAAATATTTGAATGTAAAAAAAAATCTTATAAAAGATTGCTAAAAGAATCAAATGAACTCAATTCTTCCTTTCAAGACAAAAACAGCAATTTGATAATGAAAGGAGAAACACAATCCAAGAAAATCAAGACACTCTCTTGACCATTCCCAAATCAAATTCGCAATGTAAACAAAAAGACAAGAATATTTCTTGACATAAGCAAGAAAAAATGTTTTGTAATCAACAACGATTGAAAAATAAAATGAATCCAAAACTCAAGACAAACCAAAGACCCTTTATCAAACAAGCACTTAGACGAAGATCCAAGATTATATCCTTGTGACAATGAGTATGAGCAAAAATTTGAAAATAGTAAAGAAAGACTTTCAATTGTTGAAAACCAACCACAAGCAAGCTCCAAACTCAGAAAATCAATCAATGATGGGCATAGAAAGTTCACCCCAGGCTTTCAAGTCAAATCTGGGTGATAAAATGCACACTGACTTACTCCATCAAAACCTACAGGAGTCGTCGCAGGCTAGGGATAAGGCACAATGCAACGAGATGGGATAGTCGCAAGCCACTAACAAATCAGGTTGTGACGTCTTCGCACTGGAATGGCTAATCAGTATTTGATGTCTCAGGATCATCGTTGGTTTTTAATAATGTACAGTGTGACAATGTCTTCAAATTTTGAAAAATTGGGAGAAAGACAAATAATCCAGAAGAACTTCTAAACCTAGGGAATCCAAATGGATCACCCATATACTAAGAGAAGGAAAAATATCAGAAAAAAGCAGGCTAAAAGAAAATGGGAAGCAGAAAATCAAAAGAAGGTTGTACCCTCAGTATAGTCGCCAATTTTGTTATGGGACTTATCGATAAATGTGGACATAAACTGATCTCCCTAGATCCACCTAGATCTAGAACAAAACAAGACAGGGCATGACGCTTTCCCTAAGTTCTAATCATTGAATTTACTATAAAACAAAAGATAAGTGACATATCGTTTAAATATCACTTCCTCTTGTCATTGTCATCCTATCTTCACTCCAATGCTCCTGTGATATCATATCTGCTAGAGAACACAAGCAACCAAATTGAAAGCAATATAGCATATTCAAAGAGAACCTAAGTATGTGATCAAGGAATCATACAATAAAATGAGATGAGTTTTATGGGAAAGAAACATGTCACTGCATTATTTTAAAGTGAAAGTGGATATTACAACCAAAGCCTTGATGTCGCAAGGTCCCCTTCCGATGATTCTTTTCTCCAACACACACTTGCTCCAACCTTGAATGAAGAAGATCCATAATGACTTGATGAACTGAAATGAAGTCCTCAAGAGTGACTCAATGCAGAAGTCTCCATACAATTTGTCCAATTTCAACCTTCATTAACCTTTAGCCTTTTCCATGAGAAATCACTCCTTATACAGGAGAAAGAGAGATGGTTAAAGAGATGAAGATAATCCCACCAAATCAGGGAAGCAAGTATTATCCAAACCATACAGATTCCACCTCACCCTCTAGAAGATCCCCTTCTAGAACTTTCGTGAAGTTCAACATTTTCTTATCCTTTTGGCATTGTCGCACCCCAGTTGTATAGAAGCCTGCGGATTCATCGCAAACCATCTTTAGGCCAGCCTGCGACAATCAGGCATCATCGCACTGAATCTTATGATTGACCTGCGACGACCCTCCTTAAAAAGGTTTTTTAGAAGAGAAAGCCAGTCACCTTTCTCATGAAGATAGGCTCTTTTGGGAACATGAACACATGGTTGTCAATGGATTATTAAGATGACCAAAATAATGTGTAATAATTGTTCTCGAAGGTGTTACAGTCATGTCATGTGGAAGATTTTTTATTTCAGGACATGTCTTACTTGTGCCACATATCAATGGTTTATCCTTCTTAACTCTCTAATTTTTTCCCATTAGGTGAAGATCTCATCTATCGAATCTCATACCTGTCCAGTTCTAAATCCCAATTGAAAATAGCTATCCACAACTCTAAATACATCACTTCTTTTGCAATTTTTTTCTTTTGTATTTTCATCATCAAGTGGGAATCTTATTTCCATACAACATTGCTTCTGAAACTTGGCATTAACATTTTATCTCTCCCCACAACATATTTCAGAAAACTCATTATCCATAAATCTCACCCTTTGAATGAAATTCATGGATATTTTGTACTCATTCTCTGTGTTATGATCCCATGCCAATAACTTTGCTTCTAAATTTGTTAAACTAGCATAAATTATGCATTTGATTGTCTCAAAAAGAGGATTATTGGGATATTCTTGCATCAATTATCTTCTAGCCTCTGTAGAATGATTTCCTCCAATCACATAATATTTGTAGTCAAAACATTTTGATCTATCAAATTCTTCCCTCATAGGAATTTCCATTGGATCAACAAGAACTAGGTAGTCAACCACATGTGCATATGGATTGTACCTAATCAATGCTTTTAAATTGTGAATATGCAAGTGATGTGGTTTTCTAATTTAATATTTTTCTTTCCCTTTTGTGGGTTTATAAAGTTGTTTCACATTCAACTGAAATGTATGGCCATCATCAACTAATTTTGTCATCCTCAATCTATCTTGAATGGCATTTTGTCTTGTTTTCATAATACCATCATCTAGATCAGCACCTGGTGTTATTATTTCTCTGCTACCTTTAGGACGTTCACTATAATACTAAGAGATAATGATGGCTTCTTGAACATCATCAACAACATTTGCTTTCTTCCTCTTATGATTTAAATGTGTTTCATCTAAATCAATGATTTCTTCATAATCAATAGGAATGGACTCATTATCAGCCATCACTCTTTTGCATTTATCTTGTTTATTCTTTTTGTGGGAAGGAGAGATAACCTCATTAGGACTAATCTCAACAAAATCTTCATTTGGAGTTTCCTCATTTTCAAATGTAACCCTTTTAGGATTTCTAAAATGAGGAATTTTCTTTCTTCTTTCATGTTCTTCTTTGTCTACTCTTGCAGCTTCAACCTCCGTTACTTTTTGTTTATTTTTCCTTCCTTCTTGTGTCTTTTCAATGTGAAAAGTGTTGATGACATCCATCATATTATTCTCTGTAGAATAAATTCCCACTAACATATGTGAAAGTCATTCAGCAAAATCCTGTAAAAATAAAATATAGCATTTTCATGTTAAATAAAATTTAAAAATTACCATGATACTAAAAATAATAAACGATACAAAAATAAAAAATAAAAAAAACGTACATTGTCTTTCTCAATGTCATCAACGATGGATGCACATAATTCTGAAAAAAAATCATTCTTGTTATAATTGTTCAATTTGAAACAATATCTAATCTTGATATAAGTTCTTCTTTGTTTGACGAGTGCATAAACAATATATGTGGTTGGCACCAAACATATATCTCGTAACAAGCCAAGTGCTTGATAATTTCCTTGCGCATGTTCTAATTTGGAACAATACAAATATATATGATCTCCATTGTTTCCTTTCTCGTCTTTAACAAACCAAAGAATATTTTGGTTTGTTCTAAGCTTCCACAGATTTCCACTCTCTAACATTCTTCATTACCCTTGGTAGCTTAGGTGTTGTGTTATCAATTTGTTGCCTAGAATTCATGGAGGTTCCAATTGAAATTTTGGATGCCATTATTGCAATTCGTGATCTAGATATATTCATAGATAATCTCTTTCCTGCCATTTTTCCTATAGGAAAAAAAAAATAGGAATTTTACATTATAATAAACTAAAAAAAAACATTGAATATAAGAACTAAGCTAAGAAAAAAAAAAAAAAAATTGACCCATGGAGTTATTAGGTCGATGTCGGAACCAATCCTTGGCATCTAGGGGCTAAGGTGATGCCTGACATTGCCCCGACCCCCACGACCAATCCTCGGGACTTAGTCATGGGGTGGCATCGCCCTAGCCCGGTGTTGAGGGGTCCAAGATCCCTTTAACTCAACAGCAAGAACCAAACCCGCTTAAGAGGCCCAATTAGACTCGTAAGTGTTTGATTAGTGGTAAGGTTCTCCAGATTTTTTATCTAGATGGAATTATCTATGGGATTTAATCGTGATTGATAGATATGTATTTTCTTTGAAACCTTTCCTTGGGCTATGCAGTTCTCTTTTTGGTTCTTTTCTAACATTTGTAACAAAAGAAAGATAGATATTAAACTAAATGGCAGAGGGAAGTTAAATATGTATTGGAGAAAGTTGGGTTTTAGGATAACCTTTATACCTTAGAATGTAGACAAAGAAGATATAAACTACTTCAAACTAGAAATAATAACATTGTGACTTGTAGACATTCAACATCGTCTGAGATAACATTTACATAAAGAAAATATATACGTGACCAGAAGTTAGTGCAGGAAAAGTAATTTTCAATGCTCTATTATCAATCACATGTTAACACAATCGATTTCTATTCATCAACTATAATAAAACAACTCTTGTAGCATTATAAGATAACTTAAATAATAGATACAACAACTCTTACTCAATACAACAACAAATATTGAATTCGAAGACAGAGATAATCCCCCTTAGTCCAATCACATTTACACCTCATATGAAAGAAGTGTCATTGGTTCTAAACAGAAATTATTAATTAAAATAACTTGCACAGAAATAATTCTCTTACAATATTCTAGAAAATTATTTCTCTCCAAAAACCATCGACCTCATGTCCAAGGTCGATGCCCTTATTTATAAAAATAACTAAAATAAAAATAGCTACTAAAGTTTTGTTAAGCCAAGAAAACGACACGTGGAAGACTTTATCTATTTGTTCTCTTTTGCTTTTCTTTAGATCATCTTATCATTCTACTAAAGTGGATTGTTCCTCTCGTACTCTGACCATCTACAGAAGATATCTTCACATATATTAGGATATAGGAACCTATGTTGATCCATCGGAGTGGAGAGCACCTCCTTCATCTCAATTGCACTTTCTTTGTACTTGATTAGTTTGACACTCAGGCATTGCAAGAATGTGAGAGATTTAGTCAGAGGCTCAATGAACCTCTTCACTTGACCTGAGATCATGCTTGAAATCTACGAAATCTATGTTTCACATACCTGGTCTTTCTCTTCATGCCGCTTAACTATGTCACGTAAATCAACGAAGTCCTCCAGTGGACAAAACTTTGGCAGGTCAATATTCCTCATTTCCTGATTGATTTTCTCCCAACTTTTCTCACACTCTCCCCATATTTCCCGCATTTTCTGCTAGGGTTCCTAGACCATGCTTACCCATTTTTTAGTTGCCTTCCTTATTTGGGCGATGCTACTGTCCATCAGCACTCGGATGCCATGTTCTTTTGTATCTCGTCCCTTTTGTACTTTGTTGATGTAGTCTATCTGTTATAAGGCTTGATGTGCCTTATCATATCATTTTTGCATGTCTTTATAGGTTTCCAGCCCCATGAGGGTATCGTCTTAGAAATCAACTATGCGAGCGGAAGAGGCCTCTTTCCCTTATGTAATGTGCATACATCTCTTGGAACTCACACTTCAAGAGTACCACCTTCTGTGTTGAATTTTGGTAATACTTCGCTTGATGTCGCAGATGGTCCGGCTCTTTATTCATGGTGGCTACCTCTCTTTCATCTCCTTTTTCCCTGTCTAAAGTGGCATCAGTTATGGCCATCCCTGCTTCGATTAGCTCAGTCATCTTAGCAATTTCTGTGTCAAACAACGTCTCCTCTGTGATTATGAAAAGTGTTTTGTCAAGCATGAGATTCTTTTTCTCGATTGTTCTTCTCATCACATCTTTCATTTTCCTATCATAATAAATTTCTTATATATCAGTGACTTCATCTACTAGTTCAAGAATATTTTGATCTCCCTGGGACAAAGTATTTCCTAGGCCTCTCGCCATATAGAGGTGTTCCATGGTCGATTCTCTTAGTTCCCTAGTAGGGGAAATTCCTGTATGATCTGGTGATTTGGCCTTCTGTTGGTACTCGTCGTCTAACGAAGTTTTGTCCTAGTTGGGGAAGTAAGAGAAGGATCGACATTACCTAGGAGTTCGGTCGTTGATATGTCGATTTTTGGTTTCCTCATTCCTTCTTATTTTTCACCAGCATCCAAGTCATTCTTGGAGTTGTCAGTATGAGGTTGTGTTCCCAATTGATCAAGAAATACAGTGTTAAGAGTGATCCCTAGCTACTAGGTTGTCTTCTTGAGGATTTGGAGTCACGTCTGTTATCCACATTTTTGGTTATCGGGATGATAACATGATCATGTTATGATGATAGAAGATCAAACTCTTCTTTAAGAACATTTTCCAGAAGAAAGTTACATTAGTCATTTTCTCAAAATCATATTTTAAAGAATGGTACGCAGGCTGATTATATACTATCCTGCGGAAATCATTAATTTCCGCAGGTTGCACTCAGTTGAAATGCGGACTTTCCGCACTGTGTTAATGGTTAGGGTGCGGAAATGTTTCTAAAGGAGAAAATGAATAAATTCTCGATTCCTCTAGAAGGAATCTTCTAGAAGGATGAGTTGGAGTTCGAATAGTTGGCTAAGTATTGGCTTTCCAGATATCTTGGGATTATTCCCTATCCAAGTAACTAATCAATCTTCTATTATATAATGAGGAGATTGCTTATGGAAAAGGTTAACAAGTTAATAATCAAGCAAGGCAAGCAAGCTAGCTAGAGTTTGAT
>ML784033.1:16740-44739 GCA_009831015.1 Picea engelmannii
TGAACGTCCTAAAGGTAGCAGAGAAATAATAACACCAGGTGCTGATCTAGATGATGGTATTATGAAAACAAGACAAAATGCCATTCAAGATAGATTGAGGATGACAAAATTAGTTGATGATGGCCATACATTTCAGTTGAATGTGAAACAACTTTATAAACCCACAAAAGGGAAAGAAAAATATTAAATTAGAAAACCACATCACTTGCATATTCACAATTTAAAAGCATTGATTAGGTACAATCCATATGCACATGTGGTTGACTACCTAGTTCTTGTTGATCCAATGGAAATTCCTATGAGGGAAGAATTTGATAGATCAAAATGTTTTGACTACAAATATTATGTGATTGGAGGAAATCATTCTACAGAGGCTAGAAGATAATTGATGCAAGAATATCCCAATAATCCTCTTTTTGAGACAATCAAATGCATAATTTATGCTAGTTTAACAAATTTAGAAGCAAAGTTATTGGCATGGGATCATAACACAGAGAATGAGTACAAAATATCCATGAATTTCATTCAAAGGGTGAGATTTATGGATAATGAGTTTTCTGAAATATGTTGTGGGGAGAGATAAAATGTTAATGCCAAGTTTCAGAAGCAATGTTGTATGGAAATAAGATTCCCACTTGATGATGAAAATACAAAAGAAAAAAATTGCAAAAGAAGTGATGTATTTAGAGTTGTGGATAGCTATTTTCAATTGGGATTTAGAACTGGACAGGTATGAGATTCGATAGATGAGATCTTCACCTAATGGGAAAAAATTAGAGAGTTAAGAAGGATAAACCATTGATATGTGGCACAAGTAAGACATGTCCTGAAATAAAAAATCTTCCACATGACATGACTGTAACACCTTCGAGAACAATTATTACACATTATTTTGGTCATCTTAATAATCCATTGACAACCATGTGTTCATGTTCCCAAAAGAGCCTATCTTCATGAGAAAGGTGACTGGCTTTCTCTTCTAAAAAACCTTTTTAAGGAGGGTCGTCGCAGGTCAATCATAAGATTCAGTGCGATGATGCCTGATTGTCGCAGGCTGGCCTAAAGATGGTTTGCGATGAATCCGCAGGCTTCTATACAACTGGGGTGCGACAATGCCAAAAGGATAAGAAAATGTTGAACTTCACGAAAGTTCTAGAAGGGGATCTTCTAGAGGGTGAGGTGGAATCTGTATGGTTTGGATAATACTTGCTTCCCTGATTTGGTGGGATTATCTTCATCTCTTTAACCATCTCTCTTTCTCCTGTATAAGGAGTGATTTCTCATGGAAAAGGCTAAAGGTTAATGAAGGTTGAAATTGGACAAATTGTATGGAGACTTCTGCATTGAGTCACTCTTGAGGACTTCATTTCAGTTCATCAAGTCATTATGGATCTTCTTCATTCAAGGTTGGAGCAAGTGTGTGTTGGAGAAAAGAATCATCGGAAGGGGACCTTGCGACATCAAGGCTTTGGTTGTAATATCCACTTTCACTTTAAAATAATGCAGTGACATGTTTCTTTCCCATAAAACTCATCTCATTTTATTGTATGATTCCTTGATCACATACTTAGGTTCTCTTTGAATATGCTATATTGCTTTCAATTTGGTTGCTTGTGTTCTCTAGCAGATATGATATCACAGGAGCATTGGAGTGAAGATAGGATGACAATGACAAGAGGAAGTGATATTTAAACGATATGTCACTTATCTTTTGTTTTATAGTAAATTCAATGATTAGAACTTAGGGAAAGCGTCATGCCCTGTCTTGTTTTGTTCTAGATCTAGGTGGATCTAGGGAGATCAGTTTATGTCCACATTTATCGATAAGTCCCATAACAAAATTGGCGACTATACTGAGGGTACAACCTTCTTTTGATTTTCTGCTTCCCATTTTCTTTTAGCCTGCTTTTTTCTGATATTTTTCCTTCTCTTAGTATATGGGTGATCCATTTGGATTCCCTAGGTTTAGAAGTTCTTCTGGATTATTTGTCTTTCTCCCAATTTTTCAAAATTTGAAGACATTGTCACACTGTACATTATTAAAAACCAACGATGATCCTGAGACATCAAATACTGATTAGCCATTCCAGTGCGAAGACGTCACAACCTGATTTGTTAGTGGCTTGCGACTATCCCATCTCGTTGCATTGTGCCTTATCCCTAGCCTGCGACGACTCCTGTAGGTTTTGATGGAGTAAGTCAGTGTGCATTTTATCACCCAGATTTGACTTGAAAGCCTGGGGTGAACTTTCTATGCCCATCATTGATTGATTTTCTGAGTTTGGAGCTTGCTTGTGGTTGGTTTTCAACAATTGAAAGTCTTTCTTTACTATTTTCAAATTTTTGCTCATACTCATTGTCACAAGGATATAATCTTGGATCTTCGTCTAAGTGCTTGTTTGATAAAGGGTCTTTGGTTTGTCTTGAGTTTTGGATTCATTTTATTTTTCAATCGTTGTTGATTACAAAACATTTTTTCTTGCTTATGTCAAGAAATATTCTTGTCTTTTTGTTTACATTGCGAATTTGATTTGGGAATGGTCAAGAGAGTGTCTTGATTTTCTTGGATTGTGTTTCTCCTTTCATTATCAAATTGCTGTTTTTGTCTTGAAAGGAAGAATTGAGTTCATTTGATTCTTTTAGCAATCTTTTATAAGATTTTTTTTTACATTCAAATATTTAGAGAAGAAATTGGAAAGTTTGTAGTTAATGATTGTTTGGAATTGCGTTCATTCAGAATTAAGGAATTTCAATTAGTAGCTTGCTGTACTTCAAAGAAAAATACCTTCTCCCTACTATAACTAGAGTTCATTGAATAAACAATTGCACATTCATCACTTTTGCATTTTTGGGTCAAGGTTATAACATTAGCTAGGATAGTGCTTTGGACTAGGTTGTGAGGAGCACTCTCCAAATCATAAAACACACAATAATATCTTTTGATAAGGACAGTACAAACCCAATTGCTGCATTTTGTCCTAGGAAGCCATTCTCACCCTACTAGCAGAGGAAGGGTCAATCACGAGGTCGCATTAAGAATAGCAGAGTTACTCACCCTACTTTGTTGGTCTTGGTGTAGAATTTGCACGTATTATGGGGGTCGCTTGAAGGTATACCCACAATGATGAGTGGAAGCCTCTCAAGTTTATTTCAAGCTAGATACCCTACCTTTACGCATGGATCGACCTGTCGATTGTTTCCCTAGGAATCACTGTTGTAGTTGGTGACCTTAGTATCCTATCTCTTTAGGGTCTTTACATGAGGCGGTTGTGGAGGGGCAAGTCTTCATGGTACCTGGAATCGAGGTTGGCCAAACTCACTCGAGCTCCTTGGAGGGCATACCCACGATTATGTGTGGGAGCTTGTACTAGGGTGTAACTTCGTTAAGCAAGTCATCAATGTAACTTTTCCACCCGATTATCCCAAATCCTTCTTGTCTTGATTTCAGAATGTTGGATTTCATCATCAACTAGTTACTTCGAAATAAGAAGATTTGTTTGCGTAGTTTGATTCCTAGATCTTATTAGTGAGTGTTGTTTGTTTCCTCTAGTCAGCCATAGATTTCTTTCATTCTTTTCTTAGTTCGAGAAACATTGGCCTTCGCCCTTCATGTAGGATGAAAAGGATACCCCCAAAAGATCCGAAAGGTTACCAACCCTTGCCTCCTAATTCACCAAAAGACTCTCCAGAGGGAGTAGTTAACAACCATGTAGCTTCTGAAGTTGGAAGCACACACTCTTTAAAGGAATTTCGAATTGTTTTCGACTCTTTAGAGGAGTTTAGACTCCTCCTTAGGCCAGGCACACGTATAATTCGCATTAACTCGGATGGAGAAATTGTTGTTGTTGATAATACTGGCGTATCTGCCGGACCTAGCACAAGATCTGGAGTAGAGGATCCATTTTTTCAAAAGCGAACCATTTAGGACCCCAACTCACACTGCTGGAACTTTCATTCCACGTTCCATTCCTTTAATAGTGCACGAACTTTACGGTAACCTAGGAGCGAGTCCCGATCAACCTGTAGTATCGCCTGAAACCTCTGTCACATACACGATACCTTTGGATCATTTCATTGGTACCACTAGTAGTGTCACCACTATTTCAGACCAAATATTGATTGGTTCTCACTCGATCCCTACTTCTCATATGATCCATTCTACTATGTTCCTGCAAGCCACCATGATTCCTAACGAAAATGTGGTTATCTCCCAAGCTCCGATTGGGACACCACTTTTTTCTAGACCAAACCCATCCCTTCCCCCTATACACAACCTTGAACACTTCCTTGCTACCCCTATCCAGGGTCCATCCAGACTTTTTATTCCTCCTGGGTATAATGTTGCTGCTGGATACATTCCTACGCCTACCCAAGTTCTCTCTAGAGGTCTTTAATTTCCTCCTCCACCTTTGTTTGGAGGATCTGGCCCTAGTGGCTCCAATCCAGTTGGAGGAACTAGTCATTTGTTCACTTCTGGTTACGAGATCCATGTTGGAGGTCAACCTCAAGTTGGGGGGAAACATCAATTTGGGAGCCAAATCCAAATTGGGTCTCAACCTCAACTTGGGGGCCAACCTCAGGTTGGAGTCCATAACCCACTGTATGGACATAACACACTTGGATTTCAATCCCACCTTTGGAACCTTCTTTCACAAGGAAATCCACAATCGTTCAAGGGGCAACATCCTCAAGTTAACTCTTTTGTACCCTATTACTTAGGGAAACCGTATTTAGGTTCCCTAAATCCCACTTGGGGTCAGGGCGTTCAATCTAGTGCCCCTTACCAAGGGAACCCCTCTACCCAACCTAACTTTGCGGGCTATATGTCCCAAAATCCTCCATAGTTGAGTCTGGAAGGACTGACTAATTATTTGCAGATTGCTTATGGTCCTACTAGTATACCTACAAGAATTCCTCCTCAGAACTACCAGTTTCCACAAGTGAGCCAACAGTTTTCTTTCTTGGCCACTTTGGACTTACTTGATCTATATAAGATTCTGAATGATCCTATCTTACACTCTCCTCAATGGCTTGTCATACCGGCCAAGTTACCGTCCGACATTCCCAAATTTGATGGTCGAGCATGAGAAGATCCTAATAATCATGTTATGAATTTTCATCTGTGGTGTTCATACAAATCCTTTATGGATGACTCCATCAGACTACAACTTTTCCAACGAATTCTCACGGGTTCGGAAACAAAATGGTACATCGAGTTACCTCAAGTTTTCTTCAATGATTTTAACACCCTAGCCATGGCCTTTTTGACACATTACCACTTTCTAATTCGATATGAGACGAGAACTAAAATTTTGAGTTCTTTCAAGAAATCCTCATCTACTCATATTTCTCATCACATCCATGAGTGGAGGAGAAGAAGACGTTTAATCAAAGTTCCTCTTTCTGATCAACTATTGGCTGAGTGGTTTACCAAATCACTCATTGGACCTATTTCTCGTGATGTCACCATGGGTGTTGTTGTCATTGAAGAGCAGGCGATTAGTCATGCTCAATATATTGATCTCATTTATTTGCAAATGGGAACACTTTACGACTTGATTCCTGATGCTCCTTGTCCTTGCACCAACCCTACCTCAAAGCCCCTAACATCTTCTCATGCCGATGATGGTGTGATTGGCACTTTTCAAACTGAGAACCATTCTTTTCCTTCCAGTCACACCAATCCCAAGCCTAATAACTCCAATGCATAAATCACTCCAACTCCTACTCCTCCCACTGGTAAGACTGCCAAGGTTAATTCTATTCAATTCACATCTACCGGGAAGAATCAAAATAAAAAGAAAGGGAAGGGTAAGAATAAGGAGGACAAGAACAATAATCCACCATATGATAAATCCAAAACACAAACCACTGATGAGAAAGACAAATGTAAGCCTCCTTACCCTTGCCTTATCTGTGGTGACGATCATTACATGAAAGATTTTCCAAGACGAGCTGAAGTTACTAAGTTCCTTCAAGGAACTGGAAAGCCTTTTTCACCTGCCATTTTGTCACAACCTTTCCCTTCTCAACAACAAGCCCAACTGGTCATTCATGACCAAACTACCCCTTCTACTTCATCCTATGTCCTTATGTGTACTGGTGACTCTAAAAAGAACAATGTTGCAGTCGCAACTCGAGCCAAAGATTACTCTTTGTTATAGGAGAAAGTTGATGATATACCACCTTCATTGGTTCAACCTTCTCCATCAGCTTCACCCCCCAACGGTCCTCTTCATCTTGAATGACTAGGCCTTGACACAGTCCTTATCCTTGCTCCCAAGGGCGTTGTTCGAAAGTCTGCGTTTAAACCTCACGCTTGTGTTACACAAAACTACAATGTTGTAGAAGATATTGCACAAACACCCTTGGCGATGTCAGCTCTCGAAGTCCTTCAAAGTTTCCCAACTCAACAGAAGGCACTATTAAATGCCATTGATGGAATTGACCCCACATATACTAATCTCATAATCTTTGACTTGGAAGATGATGTTCCAAGGCTTCCTCCTCAATTATCATTTTAGATACAAGTTGTTGTTGAAAACAAGAATATATGTAGAATTGTTATTTACGAGGGAAATTTGACTTACGTCATGTCTATTACCTGTTGGAAATCCATTGGCTCTCCTACCCTCACCGAATCACACAATACACTTAAGGCATTTGATGGTACAAGTTTCAAACCCTACGATGTTCTTCCGTCATTGTCTATTACATTGGAAGGAAAATCAATCAACGTTGAAGTTGAGGTCTTTGATGCACCTCTTGATTACAATATTTTACTTGGCAGTAGATGGATTGAATCCATGCGTGCAATTGTGTCTACCCTTTTCCATGTGGTACGTTTCCCCCACATGGGAAAGGTTGTTACTGTTGACCAACTGACCTTTTTTAATTCCAATTCACATACTATCAATGTTCCTTTCATTTCGAAGACACCTCCTGGTTATGAGAATGTCGACGTGGGTCTTTTGAAAGATTCTACTTTGATGTGTACATTTCCAATCCCACCACCAGATATTCCCTCTCCTTTTGTTGCCTCTATTAACATGATATCTAAAACCTCTCATGAAAACCTTGTGTCATATGGCCCATGGATAATACATAGCCCTGATGATTACTCTCCTTATGATTACAAGATGCCCTTAAGTCCAGTTGAATCTACTTATCAAGCTATTTAATCGACAACCTTTCCCCCTTCTTCTCTCTCTGATTCATCTCCTGATCTATTTCATGTGATTTTCCCTACTAATGAGATGATCATGTCAGTCATGTCCATGGAAGACACCCCTTGGGATGATGGACATCATCGATCCATTCTCTTCCTCAAACATCACACCATAGAGAGTTATCAATGGATTTTGAGTCCATCAACCGTTGTAGTTATTTCCTCGGTTCCTGAGTCATCACATGATTTTTTGTACGAAGGGAACTTGAGAAACATTTCACCTACCATTCCTCTCGACATATCTCTTAAACTCGGAGTCATGGATAATCTTCATATTGGAGCCTCCTATTCTACCGACAAGGTCCACAAATACAAAGCCCTTTTCCAAGAATTCTGCGATGTTTTCGCCTGGAGTTACGAAGAGATTCTAGGAATTGATCCTGATATCGTTGTACATGAAATAAAGACATACTCGGATGCTAAACCCGTTTGACAGAGACTTCACCCAGTACACCCATGTAAAGATGTTGCTATCAAGATTGAAGTTGAAAAACTTCTTCAAGATGGCTTTATCTGTCCCGTGGCTTTGACTGATTGGGTTTCCAATCTCGTTTCGTTCAATAAGAAACAAGGTACCATACGTGTCTGTGTAGATTATAGGGACATAAATAAGGCTTTTCCTAAGGAAAATTACCCCACCCCCTTCGTTGACCAAATCGCCGACGACTGTACTGACATCGAAATATTCTCTTTGATGGATGGTTTCTCTGGCTATAATCAAATTAACATCTTACTCATAGACCAACACAAGAACACTTTTATTTTCCCTTGGGGGACCTTTGCTTACCATAAATTACCCTTCGTTATTAAGAACGCTGACATGAATTTTCAACGTGCTATGTCTTATGCTTTCCATGATATTAAGAACATTATGTAACCTTATCTTGATGATCTACTGGTGCATTCCATGCGTCACCAAGATCACCCGACACATTTGAGGGCCATATTTGTACGTTGTCGTTATTATCGTATTTGCTTAAACCCACACAAATGTGTATTTTGTGTGGAGTCCGATCGACTACTTGGTTTTATTATGTCGATACACAAAATTTGAGTAGACCCCTTGAAGGTTGAGACTATCCTTAATCTACCTCATCCTTCTACTTTACGCCAACTCCAAAGTTTGCAAGGGAAGGCAAACTTTTTACGTCGCTTCATCCCCAATTATGCTGAACTTATGAAAGGATTTACTCAGCTTCTTAAGAAAGGTTATGAGTTTGTATGGGATGATACCATGAACAAATCCTTTGAATGCTTGAAACTTTCCTTAACCCATACACCCTTACTGTTTCCCCCTCACTATAGACAGGACTACTTCCTCTACCTAGCTGCTTAAGACTTTACCATCGCCATGGTTTTAGCCCAAGAGGATGATTTTCATGATGAAAATGTGATATACTATTTGAGTTGGAGCCTCACGAATACTGAAACCAAATACCTCCATGTGGAGAAACTGGCCTTGGCAGCTGTACAAGTTGTCCAACATTTTCGTCATTATATCTTATTACACTAGACCACTGTTATTTTTGATTACAACCCTATGTAGGATATCCTTACACAACAATTGCTAGGGGGAAAGTACTCCAAATGGATAGTGATTCTCCAAGAGTTTGAATTAGAATTTGAATGTGCTAAGTCTAAGAAATATTTGGTTTTCGTCGAACTGATATGTGACCTTCCCTCCGCCGAGACAAAAAATGTGGTAGAGGATTCTTTACCCAACGAATCCATTTTTCTGATCAGTTCCGATGACATATAGTACAGAGATATCATTATACATCTCCAAACTCAAACTTTCCGACCCGATATCTCTAGCACAAATCGTCGCTGCATCCATTATCAAGCCCGCCAATACATCATTCTAGGTGATACTCTTTACCGTTGCAGGACTGATTCCATCTTTCAACGATGTCTCACTTACGACAAAGTCAAGAAATATTTGAATGAATGTTACTCCAGAGCATGTGGTGGTCATATGTCTAGGTATGCCACTGCCCAAAAGATCTTATGAGCTGGTTATTTCTGGCCTTCTCTGTTTAAGGATTGCATCACTGCTGTTTAGAAATGCCACGCTTGCCAAACTTATAATAACAAGATAAGATATCACCTTGCTCCTTTACATGTTGTAGTTTCTGTTGGTTCATTCACCAAATGGGGCATTGAATTCATGACATGTAACCCTCACTCGGCCGGGGGGCATGGATACATCATTGTAGCTGTGGATTATTTCACTAAATGGGCCGAAGTGATGCCTACATTTGATAACACTGGGAAAACTACATGACTTCTCATTTTCAATCATATCATTACTTGATTTGGTATCCCTCAAGCTATCATTACTGATCATAGTAGTCATTTTCAGAATTTCATGATGTCTGAACTTACTGAAAAGTTGGGTCTTCACCATGAAAAATCAACCCCATATTACCCACAAGCCAATGACCAAGTTGAAGCAATTAATAAAGTTCTCATTACTATGCTTCGACGAATGATAAGAATTCATAAGACAATCTGGTACACGATGTTATTCTCTGCACTATGGGCATATCAGACATCTGTCAAATTTGCCACAAGATTTACACCTTTCCAGCTAGTTTATGGTATTGAGGCTATCTTTCCGATTGAATGTGAAATACCGTCTTTGAAACTGGTCGTTGAACTTCTCCCCAATACCTCTACCGAAGAAGAGTGTCTTTTGTATTTGATGAAATTAGATGAAACCCATCGTGATGCCGCCGTAATTATTGAAACTCAGAAGAAACATATCAAAACCTAATAAGACAAGCATGTCAAACCACATGTTTTTTTTGAAGGTGATCTCCTCTATGAACATGATTATGATTTTCTTGGGGCTGGTAAATTCGAGGCCATGTGGCGAGGTTCTTACATTGTTAAATGTGTTTTGGAGAAGGGAGCTTATGAGTTAGTCAAATATGATGGAATTCCTTTGAGCCTCGAAATGGGATTTACTTAAAGAAATACTATGCTTAAGTCATTTTTTCATGAGTGCTTGTACTTTTAGTGTATCATACTTTTGTGTGCTTTTTCATTGTTTTGGTTTCAACCTTCAAATTCTTACCTTGCATTGTTCTTGTTTTCCATATGTTGGTGTCTTCGCTACCCTGCATTGTCTTCACTGATGGTGCTAGTCACAATACTCAGAACTTAGCATCTACTGATTGGGAAATTTACGCACCCACAAATGAATTGATTAGTCTACATGGTGTTTGCCTTGGTCGAGAAACTAACAATATCCCAGAATACAGTGCATTCATCAAATTATTGACCGAAGCTGTGTCTCTTGGAATCCATCGTCTTATTGTATGCCTCGATTCACAATTAGCAGTCTTACAATTGAGTAATGTCTATTCCATTCAAAGTCCTACGTTATGAAGGGTATATTTACGAATTCTCCTCTTGGAACGTCATTTTGATTACATTGAATATAAACACATTACTAGATGTCTAAATATATTAACATATGCATTTTCTAATTATGTCTTAGACAGACATTTGAGAAATTTATAAAATCCAATCACATTTTGTATATACAAACAAGTAAGACGGTATAAGCCTCATATATATAATGATAAAAGTTTTTACAAAAATGTCTTTGTCTGAAGACTGAAATGTCAAAACTGTGAAGCACATGGCTTCATATAGAAAATATAGCATCAAGGATGTTGCTCGCGTTAACATGCAATGACCCTTGATAGCTTGCGAAGCAGCCGGTCGATAGATGCAGACACACCTATTGTGTGGTGCTGATAACACCTCGAGATATTATTGATGGAGGCATCTGGGATATCCACTGTCAGTCCCTCCAAGTTCTTTTCTATTGCCTCATAGTCGACAACGACCAATCCTGCTACCTCAACCCTCTCCCCGCACCTCTGAATGGGAGATAAACCTTAAGGTTGATGAGGTCCCACATCTGCATTATCAAAGAGTTTTTTTATTAGTCAACAGATAAAGAATATAAAAACATGACATATTTTAAAATTACAAAAACATTATAAAAACAAAAAGTACTTCTTACCAATGTTCCCCCATTTAGAACCTTCAGGAATACCCAATTCTGGGTCACCGTGGAAGTCTAGGCCAACATATACGTAATCATCTACCATAAGCATCTGGGGCCACAACCAATCAAAGAAAACATCATTATACATGAAAATAGGCCTAGTCACATGTCGAGCCATGAGGTCACACCACCTCTTCATTCTTGGATCTTGTGGGGATGATATGCCCCACTCTACTTGTAGGCGCAAGTTTGGAACCCTCTCTAGGAAGAAGGACACCAAAATTGATCCATACTTGAATTGTTTCAAGTCACCTCTCTGACACTTGGTCAACTGTTTCTTCATGCTTCTAACAACCCCGTCGCTCCAGTTGAAAATTCGGGGCTCCATGCATTCCAATAAATACTGGAAATATCTCTGAAGGGCCATATGAGGAGATGCGCTCCCTGTCGTACGAGCGATAATATATAGGATAGTCTGTAGAAGTAAGTCATAGACTTCTCAAATAACGACCTTCCCGCTATGTCTCTCAGCACCTGGCACACAATGTGCACTGATATAATGGCTCATAGGTTCACCACCTCCTCTACTACCTATCAGTGTAACTCGAACCCCTTGACGAGACAACCTAGTCAAGAAATAGATATCCTCGATATCTATCTCAAGAATGTGAACCCCCACTCAGAATACCTGTTGGTCTACGTCCCACATATGGACTAGATACTCTAGAAACCACAATTGGGCCCTCATGCTATGGATATTGAAGAAATTTAGCAGTCCACACTGCCGAAGGGAAGTCACTATTCCCGGGTCATTCCCGACGAAGTAATCCTCATCCTCATGTTCTATCTCTCACCATTCCAACATCTTTACTGTAGAAAACCTGAAATGGAGCAGGAAAGAGACATTATCATCTTCATTTTTCGCTTGGACACTTTTTATTGACAAAAGCATCTTAAAACAATTTTTGTTTTGTGCTCATCGCAGGCTATCTATCACGTACAGTTTGAAATCGTCGCATTGTAACCTAAATCTCACTTGCGATGACCCTGGGTCATCGCAGGACAGGATATAGGTCGTCTGGGACGACCTCTAGGTGCAAATAAACTAAAAAATGAAACCTAAAATGACCCTTCTAACCAATAAAAAGTGAAAATAAATCCATGAAAAGTTGATGGAAGAGAATATTACCTGTCCTGCAGAGTCCATTCGTGAAATGGTAGACCGTGCCTCCCGCAATCCGCAGTGGAAGTTTGAGGTTAAAAGAGGGTTTTTGGAGCAAAGTTTGGGTGGAGTAACAATGAAATGGTAAAACAAAGTTTTACTCCTATTTTTCACTTTTCCATTTCATTTTTTATATTATTTTAATGTATTTCACCTAAACCCTAGACTTCTAATGGTGTTACAAGTGGTTGATTTTTCGCAGGTGAGAAATCTAGGAGTGGAATCTTGAACATGGATGCGTCTTTTTGGATTTTCTTTTATATATTTGTACATGCCCTTTTAGAGTTTTTTAGGAAAAACTCCGAGCTTAGGTTTTGTTCCTTCTCATGCTCGTAAATCAATGAGAATGTAACCAAGTATAGTTTTGTCATCTTTTCGTACTCTTCATGGTAACACGAAAAAAAAATTCATGGAGTATTCTTTAAGCTCTTTTCATGCTCTTAAAAAACGAAAAGATTGCCGAGCGACCTTGTTCTTTTCACGCTTGTAAAAGTATTTGAAGAAATGTTTGATGGGCGGTAGGTTATCACTTTTTCAGTCTCATCAAATTAATTTACAAAAAAGGAACTGAGAGCTCTTTAAGTGTTTTCCAGACTCTCTAAACATGAAAAACCCATGAGTTTTCTCTCTTTGGACTCGTTAAACAAACATTGAAAGACCCACATGGGACTGAACCACTCCTTCTTAGGGTTCGTTAAAAATACTTCGAGGGACTCGTGTGAAGCATGAGCTTACATTAACAAGCATATGTTATCCTCCTCAAGCTTGAGTAAAAATAAAGAGGTACTCGCCATAAATGGTGGGGGAAATTTTGGGAAAGAAATGTGTCTCTGTATCTGTGTCAGTGGTAGTAATAGTCTCTCTCGAACATGACACCCCCCTTTCATCATTTAAATCCGGGTTGGGAAATCCATTTGTCTCTTGTTTGACCATCTGCATGTCCATATGTTAGGTCCTCCTTGAGTCAATGCTGCCAATTCTATTGTCATTTCATTCATATGTTCAAGAGAAGTCCAACCTTAATAAGCCTCCTATCGAGTTGGCCATCTGCAGTCATAAAGTTTCTACCATTTCGGCCTTCCTTGTGTCAGTTTCAAATCATTTCATGCTCTGATATATCTCAAATATGTTACTTATTTCATGTCATTTATTGGGGATACATCAAGGCCCTCCCGTGACGAGTCTTTTCCTGTCAACTTCAATTCATTATCCAAGAATAATATTTAGAAATTATTCAGTGCCTTAGAACTTGCATGCCTCAATGGTAGTTTTCTTCTCTTTCGATAGTGGGTTTGAATCATTGTCCCATGATTGGAAGATTCCCTTGAGTGTTCAACTCCAACTCATTCATTCACACTCGCTGGATTTTATTGGGGTACCTTGGGATTCATTGTCATGAATGGTGATTTCCCTCGCACTTATTAACGGTTCTCATCATTGACCGGTAATCAATTGGTTTCTACCATGTTTGACTTCAACACCTGTAATCATATGGATATATTCATACTTAAGAATGATGTAAATGAAGACCCCGGGTCATATCATTTTGGTCCAGGATGCGACGAAGTATTCATGATTTGTATTGATACATAGATCCATTTTGTATGTCTCGTGGCTATGTCATAATTGGAAGTTTTTAAAGAATAGATCCATAGTGTATTGTGGGTGGCTATGTTGATTCACGATGACATGGATCCACAGTGTATGTTTAGTGGCCAAGACTCATTTGACACTTTGTAATATGAGTATGGGAATGTCTACCTTAGACGATGGTATATTATTATGCTGATGCTTGATTGTTTGCAGATCCTCAACTGGTGCGATTTCTGTTTCCAACACACACACATTTTACAAAGTATTTCGGATGTCACGAGTTTCAGCCTCATACTTTGGGGGGAATTATGTTACACATTATTTTGGTCATCATAATGATCCATTGACAACCATGTGTTCATGTTCCCAAAAGATCCTATCTTCATGAGAAAGGTGACTAGCTTTCTCTTCCAAAAAACCTTGTTAAGGAGGGTCATCATAGGTCAAGCATAAGATTCAGTGCGGCGATGCTTGATCATCCCCGATTGCCCTAAATATGGTTTGCAATGACTCTACAATATGGTATATAGCTGGGGTGCGATGATGCCAAAAGGATAAGAAAAGGTTGACCTTCATGAAAGTTCTAGAAGGGGATCTTCTAGAAGGTGAGGTGGAATCTGTATGGTTGGGATAATACTCGCTTCCCTAATTTGGTGAGATTGTCCTCATCTCTTTAGCCATCTCTCTTTCTCCTATATAAGGAGGGATTTCTCATGGAAAAGGATAAAGGTTAATGAAGGTTGAAATTGACTAAATTGTATGGAGAATTCTGCATTGAGTCACTCCTGAGGACTTCATTTCAGTTCATCAAGTCATTATGGATCTTCTTCATTCAAGGTTGGAGCAAGTGTCTGTTGGAGCAAAGAGTCATCAGAAGGGGACCTTGCGACATCAAGGATTTGGTTTTAATCTCCTCTTTCACTTTAATATAATGCAATGACATGTTTCTTTCCCATAAAACTCATCTCATTTTATTGTATGATTCCTTGATCACATACTTAGGTTCTCTTTGAATATGCTATATTGCTTTCACTTTGGTTGGCTTGTGTTCTCTTGCAGATATGATATCATAGGAGCACTGGAGTGAATCTAGGATGACGAAAAAAAGAGGAAGTGATATTTAGATGGTATGCCACTTATCTTTCGTTTGATAGTAAATTCAATGACTAGAACTTAGGGAAAGCGTCATGCTTGTTATAAGCAAAATCTGTCCGTTGGGATAGATCCGACCTATCCAGATATGAAACCGGTTATAGCCTCTTTGATAGCTTGACACAAGGAAGAGACTACCCACACCTTAGGTGGTCCTTCACCTGAGGCGGTATGAAGGGGAAAAAGAAAGGTGAAAGACTTGGAAGAAGTCTTTCTCAGGACCACCCACCCTGGGTGTTGTCCTTCCTTAATTTCCTGGGATGGTCAAAATGGCCCGGGGGATGAAAGTTATGGACAATGGGACAAAAAAGAGCTTACTTATTTTTAGGACAATGAACTAAATAAAGCAAACAATGAGCTGTCCACTTCCTTAAAGTGTTGGGAATTGTCCCAGAATGGGTCCCCGGCATAAACCGATGTCCTGGGTAATTAACCAATGTATGCCTTGAGTAAAAGGGTGTGAAACAAGGGTGAAAAGGGAGCTTAAAATCTACAGCCAAGTACTTTTAAATGGCTATAAATTGTGAACAACAAGTTGTTCGAAGCTTTCAAGACAAAGAAACAAGCTCAAAATGGCTTGATACCCCCCAGGGTGACCCGGGAAGTGATCCCTGAAGGTTTTTAAATCAAAAGTGGGTTGTAAAAATGGATGAAAAACCTTGTTACAATCTATTACAGCTATGATATAAGGGAAAGTATTCACAACTTCAATTTTGGTTTGTGAGTGAAAAGGTGGACTGACAAAAGGTTGACTTTAAAAGTATTTTATTGGTCAATTTTTAGTTTTTATCACATGCCTTGGCCACCACACTATTTTGAAGGTTATCCTGATCAGGAAAACACATCCCAAAACTGTGCCAACCATTATAATAAGAGTAGTCCTAGCATACCATGGTGGTTAGGTTGAAGATTTTCCCATGCAGTTCAGAGAAATAGGGATTAACCACTTCTCGTAACTAGTGATTTCGGGCTCTTAAAGCCACTTGGATGGAAGAAGGATACTTGCGAAAAGGAAGAGGCCTAGGACCCCCCCCTAAAGAGGGTTTTTGCTGAGCTTACCCAAGCAAAGTAGTATTCCAACCAAGCTAAGCTAATCAACTGCTTGACCATGTGGTACTAAAGAAATACCACTCGACTTGTACTAACTAGACAACTTCCGAGGCGATATTGATGAAGACTCCTTGGCTTTGACTCTTAATATCCTATGAAATTGAAATTGCATAAAATGAAATACCAGGCCATCGTTGTGGCGATGTCACATCTTTCTTTCACAAGCGTGCCTCCTGGTTACTGAATTTGAAATATATATACATAAAACAAGTAAATATATAGGTGACATATATGTCACAACTATATAATATGTATATGTAAATATCTAAATAATATAAGTTTTTGTTTTCAGTGTATGGGGCGGACCCCTGAATTGTTTTCAAGTTTTTTTTTTTTTTTTTTGTTTTTTTTGCAGCGTTTTGCATATATTTAGCTTGCTGATTTTGCATGGCCCCTTTAGGGGCAGCCACCTATAGATTAGTGAGCGAAAAGTGATACAATGAAAATATAGCAAGATTAGATAATTACAAAATGACAATTACACCATTCAACACAAAGGAATGGGTTGAGGCTCTTTGCGAGCGACAACGCCGCCATATGCATGAAAGCCCCAACTAACTCCTTGTATGGGGATTGGAAATTTAGTGTTTGAAATATAAAAGTTGTGATGGTTATCTACACAAGTATTAATCAGATTGTTAACATGAACTCGCAAGTGAACTATTCAAGCTATCTACACAAATCAAACATATAAACATTGGTATGTGTACCGGAAATTTTGGAGTGAATGCAAGTGACAAGTAAAGTGAATATGAGAGTGATTGGGTAGATTTACCGATCCAAATGTGTGTTTTTATTCACTGCCCTGCTGGCCCCTTTCCCTCAAACAAGTCGCTAGGTGGTCCCCAACTGCTTAAGAGAAGCATAGTGGGTGACCGATTGTATCCTTACAGGCAAACAACGAAATTTTAGCATTTATGCATGGAAAAAACTGAAATAAATATAATAAAAATTTACACATAAGAAGTATATAAAAACCAACTAAGATGGCTGTCCCGTGGGGGGAAATTGACCAAAATGGCCAATTTCCTATTTGGGACAACAAGGTTAATGGTAAGAAAACATAACAAAAATATACATGAATGAAAAGATAAATAAAACAAGTATGGACAACCATCTACGAGGTCTATTTAAGGGTTCTCCTAAGGGGACCTAGGACTCCCAACCACTAGCTAAGACTGAAAACAATTGAATACTTCAGAAAATTTGCACTAAAACACATTAAACAAATTAAACCAAGTTGCTAGAATATGAAAGTAAGCAAGTTAAACCCAAGGAAACAACAAAAAACACCTAGCTAACTAATCCTTCTTAGAGATAGCTAACATAACAAGCATTTACCCCTACCCCTCAACCCTTAACCAACAAGTGACACATCCAACAACTGAAATCTAACAAGTATCACACACACAAAGAGTCTTGTAAATTTCAGCAGATCTTTGTTACTATATTCATCCTCCTTTTTACAATGCCAGCCCTCTTATTTATAAAGGAGAGGTGAAGGCCTAGGGTTAGGTCACAAGACATTTGTCACTTTTGGAAAAGTGACAAGTGGACCAACCCTAAAGTACTTTTGTCTTTTTACAAAAAATAACCTTATCCTAAAGGCATCTTATCCAAAAATAATCTTATCCTAAGAGGGAACCTTATCCAAAAAGGGGATCAAATCAGATTTGACTTGACCCTTCAATTACATAGTAATACATGCCAAAAGTAAATCATGTGAGAGTTCATATTACAAAAAGTAATTTTTCATAAAATGACAAAGCTTGATATGCCACATCACCATTTGCCTTGGGATTTGTGCCATCCCAAAGGATCTTTCATTTCTGTCATGTTTTGTAGCTATAGGTGAGGTGGTTTAGGACAATTCTTGGCCATTCATGGCTGCCAGATTCACTGGGATGAAGCCCCAAGGTGTGGGGAATTTGTTGAGCTGAAGAGAGAAAGGGGACTTTGGGCCTTGGCCATTGTAAGTAAGGAAATTTTCTCTATTTAGGCACTTTTTAGACCTGATTATACCCTCCCTTTGCTGCTTATAAGTTTCCCTGTGAGCTGGTTGAAGCATGGTTTCAATTTGGGCTTGTTTTGGTGAAGGGACCCCTTGGACCTGAATCTTGAGAGGCTCTTCCCCTATAAAAAAAAAGGAAAAAAACTATTCTTTACTATGCCCATGCTGTAGCTCGGTCCTATATCTTTCCGCTGCCTTTCGTTTGGCACAAATCCGACTCTGGATGAGTAAGATATGGCCCCGTGAAGGTATGTGAATGGAGACGGCTAGGAGACTGATCAGGGAAACAACTTGAAGTTGGGGCACAATTCTAGGCTGTACACCAAAATTGATGGGATTATATAGGCCTACATAGCTGTAGTTGAAATGGGTTTTCCTCACTTGGCCCAATTAGGCCTCGGAGGCCCCCAATTAGGCCTCTTTCCGGCACACGCTTGTTTGGCCAAGAATGAGTTCCTGTCGCTCTAGGACATGTCACTAAAAATTTGGGCTGAATTTGCTGAGGTGAATGTCATGGATGCATTCTATACTTTGTCCTGATCGTTTTGACCATTTATGGGTGAAAATCGACCTCCGTACCGGGAAGTTATGCAATTAAAACGTCTAGTAACTCTTGGGGGGGGGGGATTTAAATTATACTATATAGTTAAATTATATAAAATAAAATTTGTTAAAATATCTTAACTTTATTATATTTTCTAATAATGATTTTATTCAATATATATATATATAACATATATTAATAATATATATTAAATATATATAAAAATAAAACAAAAATTAAAATTGAATAATAAATTAAAAAAATTAAATCACAAATTAAATTATATAAAACTTAAAACTATAAACTAAATTTAAATAAAAATAAAAATTAGAAGGACCCCCTAAGGCTACGCCCCTGGTCGCCCATGCGACCAGGCCGAGACCCAATCCGAGCCCACAGGGTAAGGGACGCGAGGAGGTGGCAGCGGAGAAAGTAGAGGTGGTGGTTGGGGAACGAGGGAGTGGATGAGGAGAGGGTCGAGGGGTGGGAAATGGGGAGGGAGCTGTGTGGAATGGGAGGTGAGGGCTGAGAGGGAGGTGGGAGGTGGCCGTGTGGGGAGGCTATGTGCATGGGCAGAGGTGGAGGTATGGGGTTTGGGAGTGTGCGCGCAGAGGGAGGAGAGAAGGGGGGAATGGGAAATGGGACTGAGAATGGGTGAGAGGCTGAGGGAAGGTTGTACGTGCGGGAAGAAAGGGGAAGGGCGGGTGTGGAGGGTAGTGGGAAATGGAGGAGGAGGGGGTCGAGGGAGATGGAGGAGAGTTGGCTGGGCGGAGGTAATGGAGGGAGGGAGGTCGTGAGCATAGGCAGTAGGGAGAGGATGAGCTGGGAGGAGGCCAAGGGAAATGGGGTGTGGCTGCGTGCAGCGATGGGAGGAGCAGTGCACGCACAGAGAGTAGAGGAGGAGCTTGGTGGTGGAGAGGGGGTGGTGGATGGGTGGCCAACCACCCCCAAAAATTGATTTTTCAAACTTTGGTCAAAGTGGGTTTTTGGCAATAAAATGGACGGGAGGTTCTGGGTTCAAACCCCCTGCCCTCCATTTGAATTTCTGGGCAAATCTAGGAGTTTTTTTGGGAAAAGGAGAAGGGGGAGGACTGGGGTTCAAATCCCATGGCTTCCCAGTGACATGCCGAGGCCTGCAATCTTTAACAAATAACTTCATAATTTAAAAAAATCTAAAGGAGCTATGGAGTCTTGGGCCTGGTGCCCAAGAGGGGTTCGAATCCCCTCTCCTTTACATCTTTTGGCACACACATAAACCTAAAATTAGCAACCATCAAGCAACATCACACTTGGACCAAGGTAGAGCAATACCAAATTGAAGGCAAAAAACACCATTTCTTCATGCATGATCTTAACACAACCAACACAATTTTCCTTAGTTTTTTGGAAATAGGATTGATGGGTTATCTGGTTAATTTGTTTGAAGATTTCTGCATGGAAGATGGCTGCCCACTACAGAGTTATAAATGCTACCATAAAAACCTCCCTTTGCAGCCATGAATTCCTGTTGTAGAGCTCCCCCCCTTGGCCAAACTATCAAAATGGCTTGAGAGAGGGGAGAGGGGGGAGTTTTGATTTTTTCCAATTTTACAAAAAACCATTTTTTCCCAAAATTTGCATGAGGCTACGTGCCTTCTCCCATATTTTCCAATTTTCTGAAAAAATTTAATAAAATTTTCCAATTAATTTTTTAATATTTCTTGGAAAAATGTGCAAGTCAAAGTTTGACTTTGACTTTGACTTTCACCATGCTGTTGCTGACTTAGCCCAAAAATGTTGCCTAGTGAGACGTAGTCAGAATAGGATGCAGGGAATGTCATTGGAAAGGTCTTGACGAGCCCATCAGGAATATGTTGTCACCAACTTGGGATAATTCCACCTCAGCCCTCAAATTCGTCCCGGAACAGTGGTCTCTTAAAACCCCTAACTTGCTGGTGGGCCCACATGACACCCAATATTACGAAAGATGCCAAATAGCCATACGATATCCAATCGAGGAAAATGAGGTACCATCGCAAAGGTATCGATGAGTACTTTAGTAAGGTGAAAATAGATTTTTGTGCTAGGGTCGTTGATGATTGCCTTAGCTATTATGAAACCCTGCCATGCGAGCTGGTGGCCCCCTTTTGCCTGAAATCATTGACCAACTTGTGATAGCTTGAACCGGGCCATTCGAGGTCGAAATGAGGCAAATGAGACGTTTTTGGAGAGGTTTCTGAGTATATTACAGTGTGGCATTACTGAATCTCTGATTTATAAAACTTTAGCCACCAATGTTAAATCTTGAAGCACTGCAACCAATTTGGTGTCTGAAAGTGGTCACGAACTTGCGAAAGCTCGTTCTTACCAACCGGGGGTCAAAACTAAGCACAGGATATACCGTTGGAAAGGTATCGCACTGCCCTACACCATGTCTAGGTTTTATTTTCCTTTTGAGGCTAGAATATGATCAAAATCATACCATGAATTCATAACTATTGGTCTTGGCCATTCGGGTGTCATTGACTTTGCGTCCCTCATATGGGGTCATACGGACTCAAAATCAGGCTCATGATAGCCCGTTGAAAAGCTTGTCAGGATTCCTACCACATGGTAGTGTTGTATTCCTTGAAACATGACCAGATTTAATCTTATTCTTTGTAGAAGGGCCCTATCCCCAAGGGACCCACCTAATGATGGGCAAAGGGGACCAACGTTAAAATTCTTGTAAAGTGTGTGTTTAGCTCATGAAACCTGAACCAAACAAACTTGAAATGAGGAAGAAATTTCATGGGAAGGTCCACTACTCCTTGAAGGCAACGAAATGATACTCTTTCAAGGGAAGAGTCCATAATAACTATGACCCCCGCCACTATCTTTGACTGGAACTATAACACCAAGGGGTGTTTATGGAGAAGTAACTGTGTAAAACACCATGTTGAGCCCATAGTAGATTTTTGGGTCAACATTTTTGGCACCGGAGGGGAAATGCCTTCCAAAGCATGTCGAACAATGGGATCACCGGCATGATAGGCAGGAATACTCGGTGGAAATTTATACTTTCAAAGTGACCGATGTAGGCGAGGGGGAAATTCAACTGTAGTATAAGGAACATTTTTCACATTAGGGATAACCGAAGAATGAAAGTGGTGCAATAAATATATACAACATAATTTATACTAAGATTCACATAAGATATAATAATGGGAATAATGACTCAGGTTTTGTTGAGCAATGTGGCGCAAGTGACATGGGTCCCTCACCTGGATTATGGATTAACTGTGAGAATCCATGGTTAAGGTGAACCTTGGCTCAACACAAAGTCTCATTCATACCTTCGATTCTCGACACACAAACAAGAAAATGGGAATTTGTTTTGAAATCAACGACCCACTGGAGGAAAACTAACAAGCAAACCAGTCAAACAAGGGAATAAAGAAATATAAAAAAGTTGTGGCAGTAGGTGCTGAAATATCAAGTGCTCATAAGTGATGGAACTTTGTAGGAAAATGACCATTGCTTGGAGAAATCAGATTGTAAGTGGTCAGGTAAAGTGCAATTGCAATCACATAGCTATGTAAGGCATCATGCCATCATGGTTTTCAACTTCACCAGAGAATGATATGCTACCTCCTTAGACTTTTCCTGCCAACTTTGATGAAATAACAACCAAGTTTACTCCCATTTAAGATGACTTTAAGACAGAGTTTCCCAAAATGTCAAGTATGATAAAAGGGATTCTAGGAATTCAGTCTTTTCAAGCAACCATGCAACAATAATGATAGTATTCTTCGTATTGAACACCAGACAAACCAAAAAGAAGGCAACCTATGATGTTAAAATGAAAAAGACCAAAAACCAAGGGAAAAATCAAAGAGGGGATTATACTCCAAAATCAGAATAAAACAAGTGAAAGACTCAATATTGAAACCAAGGGGCAAAAAGGTTCAAGATTGAAACCAGGGGGATATATACAAGCATGAAAAGGTAACCGCGAATACATACAAGAAGGAGAATCAGTAACATAAAATAGATACAAACAAAAAAAGAATAAATGGTGACTTATGTACAAGATGACGAGGCCTCTCAGGAGTAAAAGAACTTTAGGTGACGACCATTCATGAGGAATTGAAGTGGTTCACCATCCAAGGTTTTTAATCTGAAAGAATTTGTCCCTAAGACCTCGTAGATTGTGTAAGGACCCAACCACAATGAATCAAACTTGCGATGTTTGGATGGGGCCTCATGTGCTTTGTCCCATAATAAGACATCATCTCCTACTTTGTAATTTACCATTGTGTCTCTTTTATCGAAGGAACGTTTAACAATGTCTTGCTTCTTTTGGAGGTGTTGGAATGCATCTTTTCTTACCTCTTCTAGTTCGATGAGTGTGTCTAAATGATGTTGTAATGTTTGGAAATCATCTTCTACCTTAGCAATAGCCAACCTCAAGGCTGGAATTTGCAAGTGAATAGGTAGGACAATAGGATTTCCATACACCAGAGTGTAAGGACTTTGACCTGTTGCTGTCTTAGGAGTTATACGATCAACCCATAAAGAAAAGTTTAACTTTGTGTGCCAATCATGCTTGTTATCCTTGACTGTCCTCTTAAGGATCCGAATCAGATTTTTATTTGTTGATTCGGTGAAACCATTACCTTGGGGGTAACAGGTGGAAGATCGAAAAAGTTGGATGCCATATGTAACACCAAGGTGTAGCATGACATTGAACATGAAATCTGATCCATTATCAGTTAATATCTCAACAGGGGTTCCAAAACGAGATAAAATGTTACGTTCAACAAATTATACCACCTGTTGACTCGTAGAATTCCTAAGAGCGATTGCTTCAACCCACTTTGTAAAGTAGTTTGTGGCTGTTAAGATGAATACATGACTAGCGCTGGAAGGTGGTGAAACTAGCCCAATAAAGTCCATGCCCCATCTTGCGAAAGGGACTTGGACTTCAATAGGCCTAAGGGGCAAGGAAACCAACTTTTTCTTCCTAGTGAAGTGTTGGAAATCTTCACATTTCTGAACAAGTAAATGGGAATCTTTGTGGAGTGAGGGCCAAAAGTAACCTGTATGTAAAACTTTTGTTGCAGTTGTTTTGGTTGAAAAGTGACCTCCACAAACCCCAAAATGGCATTGTTCAATTGCCATTTGGGCTTGATCAGGAGTCAAGCATCGTGACAAAATCCCATTAAGGTTTCTTCATTAAAGGATTTGGCCTTGTAAAACATACCAGACAACTTATAAATGAAGTGTTCATTTGTCTTTATTATCCATGTCTGATGGGCACACACCATTGATAAGGAAATATATGATAGGTCTGTACCATGGTTGTGAGGCTAAATTAATTTCGTTAACTAGTTCTTCAAAAGCAATCAAGTCATCTACTTGAGGTGGTTCAGCTATGACTGAGGGATGGGATTGGGTTAGAAATCCAGCCAGCCCTGTCCCCCTAATGGTTTTCGTCAACTTAATTTCCAATTCATACTCTTGCATGCGCATGATCCATTTGGACCACTTACTATGCATTCAAAGCAGTGACTAATAGAGAGGTAGGCACAACAACCTGAACTTTATGGCCTTGGATGTAATGTTGAAATTGTTCGAAGGCTTTATACAAAGAATAACCATGTTTCTCCAGTGTAGAATAGTTCAGTTGGCGTGGCTTCAAATTTTGGCTGACGAAGGTGATTGGCCTAAGATTTTCCTCATGATCCTTTTGCAACAATGTTGCAGAAATTGTCTCCTCTGATGAATTAGTGTACATGACAAAGTCTTTAGAGGGATCAAGACTGGATAACAGAGGGGAAAAATAAATGGCTTTCTTAATGGATTCAACATCCTGATGGGTAGGGGGTTCCCATTTGAACCGAATGGATTTCTTCATATGTTGATTTAGAGGTTTAACTACTTGAGCAAAATCAAGAATGAAGCATCTCAGGAAGTTTATCTTTCCAAAGAAGGATTTCATTTCCTTTTTATTGGTAGGTAAGGGCAGTTTTTTTGATTGCTACCATTCTCCCAAGATCAACTTTGACACCTTCTCGAGAGACGATGTGACCCAAAAGTTTTCCCTCCATAACACCAAAAATGATCTTCTTAGGATTTAAAGATATGCCAAACCTACGACATCTAAGGAGAACCTGCCTAAGGTGATCAAAATGACTACTCCATTCTTTGGAACATACCATGAGGTCGTCGAAGTAAACAACAATGATCTTACCCAATAATCCTTTGAAAGAAATGGCCATGGCATGTTGAAAGGTGTTCCCAACATTAATCAATCCAAAAGGCATCTTGTTATATGCATACGTGCCCCAACGAGTGGTGAAGGTGGTTTTATGACTATCAAAATGATTGAGGGTTATCTGATTGTAACCTGAAAAACCATCTAAAAGGGACATCATTTGAGACCCAGAGACTTGTTGGAGAATCTCTTCCATAGGTGGGACGAGGTAGTTGTATTTTAGGGACACCCTATTCAAATGTCGAAAGTCGACACATAAATGAATATTGCCAGTTTTCTTCCTAACGGTAACCAAATTAGATACCCATTGTGAGTAACAGACATGGTAAATGACCCCAAATGCTTCCATTTTGTCCAATTCATCTTTAATTGTTTGTTCCAAAGCATGATTGTTCTTCCTCTATTTTTTCTTGTAAGGTTTCGAATCAAGGATTATGGGTATGGCATGGACTATCTCCTGCATATCGAAAACCTTGAGGTCTTGATAGGACCACATGAAAACATCCTTGAACTCTATCAAGAGTTCTGTGAATTGAGTGATCTCATAAGGGGAACACTGTGCACCTATATAGACCAGTTTTGGATCTTTCTTAGTTCCCAGGTTTATAGGTATGGCTTCTCACACCTTCCTAACATATTCACTATCAATACTAGGTATAGAAGTAGTGGCATCATTGGAATCAAGCATGGATTCCAGTACTAACAAACTAGGGGGGATATTATTTTTCTTCAATTGGATTATGTTCCCTGTTGCCTCCTTCAACTCATGGTTGATATGTAAATCTTTGAATTCCTCCTTGTCTTTAGGAATCTACAGATTTGTTTGTCAGTATCAAAAAATTTCCAAGAGTCGACATTATCAGGTAATGCAGGTTTATGTAAAATTTGGACTTTTATATCTTCGATAGACCTTACGAAATCCAAAGTGAAGTAGGAACCAACCAAGGACAAAGTATCAACTACGTGGTTTGTGGCCATAGGAATGGCTTGAATGTTGAAAGATAAGAACTTCTCAATAAGTTCCTTAGCCCTTCTGTGGTATCGTTTGAGGTGTGGGTTGTGAAATTCATATTTACCTCTAATTTGATTCACAACCAATTCAGAATCCCCACTCACCAACAAATGGCGTATTCCTAAGCCTAAGGAATTTTGGAGGCCTTGAACTAAGGATTCATATTCAACCATATTATTAGTGTTAGAGAATTCTAACCGAAAAGAGAAATGGATTGCGTTTCCCTTGGAATCACACAAAAGGACCCCAGCCCCAGATCCGTTCTTGGATTTAGCACCGTCAAAATCCATACTCCACACCATTTCTTCCAACTAAGAAGGAGGGACATGTGTATCTTCCTCAGATAACACAGTATATGTACCCATACCTGTATCTTGAAAAGACACATGTTTCATATTATAGGAAGCAGGTATAACTTTCTCTCGTTACTTTGGTTCCCTTCTAATGACGATTTCAACACCCTTATGAGGAAAGGTGAAGTGGGTCCCCTCCATGAAGTAATTGATCCGAAATCAGATTCAAAAGCCTGTCAGGGCTTGAAAAATGCTCAAAAATGAAAGTGCTCGGAATCTTATGAAACCAACACCATTGCGTTCGTCTCGTCTTCTTGATTTCGGTGGTATATTTACTTTGTCAAACGGAGTCCGTATGGAGAAGATATCGCATTTTGTCCGCCAAGCCAAATAGGCAAAATTTTTGGATGCTGACTATACCTGTCTGTACAGTCCATACAGGACACGTGGCAGGTCCGTACAGGACATGTGGCAGCACCAAGAGACAACACGTGGCAGGTTCGTACAGGACACGTGGCATCACCAGGAGACGACACGTGGTAGGTCCGTACAGGACACGTGGCAGCCTCAAGCAGTGACATGTGTTAGGCAAATTTGGCGTTTTTGGTGTACGGCTGGACCAATCCCGAGGTGACATGTGTCACCACTGAAAGGGTGACACATGGCATGGGTGACGTTAGCAACTGACGTGGCAGTTGACAGAGCGTACGGCTTCCGATGTGGCGATGACGTGGCAAGGATGACTGGGCATACGGCACTGGATATGTGGTAGACATGTGGGTGAATCAGAGTTTGACATGTGGCATGTTCTGGTTGGTTTTTAAGGCACCACGTGGCCCAGTCACGGGCTACCACATGGCACCATATTATTGGTCGTTGGTTTATTATTTAAAATTTGGTTTGGCGTGGTCGGGGGTCGAGCCCGTGACCTCCTGGGCTCGAAAGGACTGGCAGGGCCTGGCTAGCCACCCGCCCCGCCAGTGGTTCTTGTCAACATAACGGATAAACTTTTATTTAAATTTGGTTGTAAGGTTTGGCCGCGGGAAAAGGGGTCGGGGCTTGGCCCCAGCCCTCGACACAAATGTGTCCATACCATATGACTTGGACCCTGATTTAATGGAGTGCGGGGTGCTAATTTATGGCGCGGTTGTAACTTTAACCAATGGTTATAACCGTTACCAATTGTACGCGGGTTCATTTTAAACATGGTTACAATGGTTTATGTTAACACCACGGTCCTATGCAACTGCCAATACGACCAGTGCTAGCGAAAATGGGGTGGCCCGCGCTAGCGCGTGGCCACATGAAACCCATATGACCACATTCAAAGGGGCGCGCGTAGCTAGAGGGGGCTAAAGCCCGGTTTATATAACTATTATATAGTTATAAATGGGGTTTTCAACCAATTTATGGTTTTTTTAATTAATTAAAGCCATTTTTAATGTAATTAACTCATTTTTGGGAGTTATTGGGCATTTTTAGAGCCTAAATTCGTGGAGGAAGTTGGAGATGGATAACCAACTTCCCAACTATTTAACCAAGGCCATTTTGAGGCCATGGGGACAGATTTTG
>ML784033.1:45085-85797 GCA_009831015.1 Picea engelmannii
TATGAAAAAGGAAAGGGCCTTGGATGTAGAGGTCAAGGCATTGTAAATCCTATTGAGGTTGAGGAAAGGCCTCGATACTTAGGATTGGGATATGGCAAAGGGGACCTTGGAGAGTCTTCCAAGATGGGTTCCAAAACTTTGGAGGCAAGTAAAGCTTCAAATGGCCAACTTAAGACATTGCAAGAACACTTCACAAAAGGAAATGGTGCATCACTTCAGGGTTGTGATAGTGAATGCAAGTCGTCTCCAAAGAAAAGTGAAGATCAGCATGGAAGGTATACTGGTCATGTTTTTATTAATTCTCCTACTGATTATAACAAGCATAATCAAGTAAACTGGAACTTGTGGAAACTTTATCCATGTACTTATTGTCTTTCACCTAAGCATTGTGTTGCCAAGTGTTGGAAGAGACAAACTTTGTACAGGAAACCTATGTCGACTAGGAAGGAAACACGACGTAAAGGCTCAAGTCCACAATGGAAGAAAGAGAAGGGGAAGCAGGTCTGGATGCCAAAAACTCGTTGTACGTTTTGCAACAAGAGTGGACATCAAAAGGCTAGTTGTTAGAAGCTTAATCCAGAGCTTCGTCCAAGGAAGGACAGAAGGATTTTTCATGTACCCACGAAGGAGGAAGGATTACTAGCGAAGCAAGAAGAACATCGTGAAGGATAGAAAGCAGTCACTTGGTTCTGCCAGAAGTGGATGTCTCAACTTCATTGTATTTTGCTTCCATTAATGTAATCAGATCCAGAGCAAGCCGGGTGGCCTATCCCGAGCTTATTGAGTAGTCAGTAACCTTTTGGGGACCAAAAGGTCTTATTGTTGGGAGGTGTGATCCGAAATTGGATTCAGAAACCTGTCAGGGCTTGAAAAATGCTCAAAAATGAAAGTTCTCGGAATCTGACGAAACCAATACCATTGCGTCCGTCTCGTCTTCCTGATTCCAGTGGTATATTTACTTTGTCAAACAGAGTCCGTATGGAGAAGATATCGCATTCTGTCCGCCAAGCCAAACAGGCAAAATTTTTGGATGCTGACTGTACCTGTCCGTACAGGACACGTGGCAGGTCTATACAGGACACATGGCAGCACCAGGAGATGACATGTGGCAGGTCCATACAGGACATGTGGCAGCACCAGGAGATGACACGTGGTAGCCTCAGGCAGTGACACGTGTCAGGCAGATTTGGCATTTTTGGTGTACGGCTGGACCAATCCCGAGGTGACACGTGTCACCACTGAAAGGGTGACACATGGCATGGGTGACATTAGCAGCTGACATGGCAGTTGAAAGAGCGTACGACTTCCGATGTGGCAATGACGTGGCAAGAATGACTGGGCGTACGACACTAGATATGTGGCAGACATGTGGGCGAATCAGAGTTTGACACGTGGCATGTTCTAGTTGGTTTTTAAGGCACCACGTGGCACCGCATTATTGGTCGTTGGTTTATTATTTAAAAGTTGGTTTAGCATGGTCGGGGGTCGAACCCATGACCTCCCGGGCTCGAAAGGACTGGCAAGGCTGGGCTAGCCACCCGCCCCGCCGGTGGTTCTTGTCAACATAACGGATAAACTTTTATTTAAATTTGGTTGTAAGGTTTGGCTGCGGGAAAAAGGGCCGGGGCTTGGCCCCAGCCCTCGGCGTAAATGTGTCCATACCATATGACTTGGACCCTGATTTAACGGAGCGCGGGGTGCTAATTTATGGCGCATTTGTAACTTTAACCAACGGTTATAACCGTTACCAACTGTACGCGGGTTTGGTTTAAACATGGTTACAATGATTTATGTTAACACCACGGTCCTATGCAACTGCCAATACGACCAGTGCTAGCGAAAATGGGGTGGCCCGCGCTAGCGCGTGGCCACATGAAACCCATATGACCACGTTCAAAGGGGCGCGCGTAGCTGGAGGGGGCTAAAGCCCGGTTTATATAACTATTATATAGTTATAAATGGGGTTTTCAACCAATTTATGGTTTTTTTAATTAATTAAAGCCATTTTTAATGTAATTAACTCATTTTGGGGAGTTAATGGGCATTTTTAGAGCCTAAATTCGTGGAGGAAGTTGGAGATGGATAACCAACTTCACAACTATTTAACCAAGGCCATTTTGAGGCCATGGGGACATCTTTTGGACAACTTTTGGAGAGCAATTCACAGCAGAGATGCTGAGAAGAAGCCAAGTCAAAGACAGTTTGAGGTAGGGAAGCCGTTGAGGAGGAGATGTTGTCGGACTGTTTCTGAGAGCTTCGGACATCCATTTCGGGTGCCGTTTTTTGTGCATGGTTCTAGAGATCTGGGCGAACATGACCAGATCAGTCTTGAGACCATTCGGCATTGTAATGATGTACTATCAAGATTTCGAATAGAAATAGAGAAGCCTCCCCCACAGAGAAAAGGCCCGGAGACGTAGGCAAAGTTGTGCCGAACTCCGTTATCAACCTGTGCATTATGGTTTGCTGTTTTTCATTGCATTTCAAATCTGAAAATATGTTAATGGCTGTATAATTCCTTTTCTTTTCTCGTTCTTTCGTTAAGTTTCCCAATGGTCAATTAATTCATGCAATTAAAAAAAAAACTCAACCATAAGTCATTCGAAAAATCCTGACGGATCAGTAACAACCCTTTTTTACTTTGGTGGAACACTCCCTCCCTAAAAGCATGCCATATGCTTCAGGTATATCTGCTACGATCATGTTTATGAGCATTCTCACCTCTAGAGCTTGGTCATAAGTAATGGATAAGTCTTTAATGTAACTGATGGTTTCTGTTATAACCCTATAATTTATAGGATCAATTGGTGAATGAAAATTTTATCCTTTTATTGTTTTAGTTGCCAAATGATTTTTCATTCTGCAAATAATTTGAGAAAAAAGAAAAAGAAAAGAAAGAAAAAGAAAAAGAAAAAGAAAAGAAAAGAAAGAAAACGAATAAAAGAGGGCATAAAAGAAATTGGATAGAGCCCCGTGCAATAACAATGACTTGGTTCATACAGTTTAAACATGACTAAGTCCTTTTAAATTGATGTTGATAGGATTAATGAATAATCTTGGCTAAACTGTTTAATCTTCACCAAGCAAATTAGGTTAGCTAGTGAATAAATTTGACCAAACTGCCTAATCTTGGTCAAATAACCCCAGGATAGAGTAATTTCTTAGTCCAATAGTTTAATCTGGGCTAAATGTCATAGGTAATTAGGTTAGAGCATAGGGTAGTTTGCTTTATCTCAATAAAATAGGCATGATGGTCGATGTTGAACCCTATCTTTGATGTTTGAAAGTTGAATGTCTAACCCCATGGTGATAAAAACAGGGAAAGCTTGGACAAACCCACTTAAAGCGCTTATCCTAAGTTTTCAGAGAAAGTATGAGTTTGCGCTCACAGATTAAAGACAACGCACAGATGAACGGTTGAGGTGTTGGTGCTCAGATCTACAGTTGATAAGTTTTTCTGGAACCTCCCGACCGTTCTACCTTTAACGGTAAGGGGGGGTCCATAATCATGTATAATGAAGGCGTGGATCTAAATGACTGAGGCGTCGGCACCTAGATCCATGTTTGAAATTGAATTCTGGACCCCCCCCGACTATTCTGCTTTTAATGGTGGGGGGGGGTCCGGAATGTTGGTTAAACTTTGCGCTTAGATCTATGGTCCAGTGGCAGGCACACCAATGGATGACTGATGGTATTTTTTGGACCCCCTCGACTAGTCTACTTTTAACGATGGGGGGGGGGGTCCGGAATGGAGTGGTTTTCTGGTGGGCCCTTTTTCTCTATGTGGTAGGAATCCATTGCTCCAGACTCCCACCACTTACCACTTGCAATTTTCCGACATACCCCCATTGCCCCATGACATCATTTTCCACTTTTTCCCCTAAAGATCACATCTCATAACTATGCTAGTCCATTCCCCCTGTTCACATGTTACAAGTCCCTTCATCATGGTCAATTCCCAATCAACCCCCTCCATGTCACCCTTTCGTACTTGTCATTCGTTGTTACCTTCCATCTCATGCTCTAAAGGACCCGTTGGCCATTTATTACAGGCTAAGTTATCTGTTAGCCTGTTGATCTGTCTCCCATGCCCAACGAGTATCCATTTGCTCAAAACTACCCTTTTTTCCTTCATTCTCCCACTTCTTACTTTGTCCATCGCACCAGAGAATTTTTCCCTATCTCCTCTCTGTTTCAGTCAGCTGTCCAAAACCACAGTCATCCCCACTAACGTTTGTTTTACTTGTAGGTATTTTCACGGTGATGGTGCAAAAATCCTAGAATGCAGAAGCCGAGGAAAATCCTTTCCTCCCGCCTCCTATTGATCTCGACAGGATCCATTTGGATGAAAAAGATCATTTAATCCCAAACACCAGGTGTGAATTTGAATTCACGGATTTGCATTCATGGCTCAAAGAGACTTTCTTAGATTAGAGCGATGAAATTGGGCTCTAGGAGTCCAACCTTCCTTTGTATCTTTTCCCATAGGTTCACCATTTTCCTGAATTTGCCCTCAAATGCTAGGATCATTACATCCCCGACCAGAGAGCCATAGTATCTTCATTAGGAGAAACTCTATTCTTCATCAGACCTAAGGCCATTGACCAGATGATGCAGATACCCAGAACTGAATCCACCTCCCCTTTCAATCTCGAAGTCATCATGGAGCTATACCAGAAACTATCATTCCCTCAAAGAGCTCAGATTTTCGAGCTTTTCCTCCCTCAGGATTCTCAACTACCTAAGACAAATCCCCCATACCCTTCCTCCCTATTCTCAGAGAAGGGAAACCAAGTCATTTCATCGATCTGTGCTCTGCTTGGTTATTTTTTTGACAAATGGGTGGATGAACCCATATTGCGTTTTCTATCCATCTTCTCCACAGAAGAAATACCCACCACTCAGTTCGACTACAACACTTTCCTGGCGGACAATATTCATGATTAGTTCTCAAATTTCACCTCAGAAGGCATGTTCTGGTATTCCTCAATACTGGCCTACATGTTCACTTTCTTTCAAGTGGACAGTTTCTCCTTTTCAATGCATAAAATGGACAAGGACTAGAGACCACAAGCGGTAACATCTTAGACTTTACTACTCAGACAAAATTCAACAGAGTTCAGTTTCAAATAGTTTATCGAGTAGTTCTACCATCTAGTGGTGACGATGCTCAGTGGCAGACCTGAACCAAGAATAAATGAGGAGATTCATAGGATTTTACGCCTCTCAGACCTTGCAAAAACTGGAGACTGGTATCTTTACCAAAACCACACCGAGATTAGAGTATATGGATGCGAGTTAGATCCATACAAACTACCCAAGTATCTTCCCGCAAGGATATTTTCTCTAGAGTATGTAATACAAATGATTAACTCCGATGACATACATTTTGTGTCTCTGAAAAAGAAACAACAACTTAGAATTAAAGGGATAATAGGGTCTTTCATCTGCAATAGCCAAGGTGCTGGGGAGGAAGCAGACAAACTATTGAAAGAAATGAAGTTTCATGTTAGTTTCATATGGCACTATGATCCATGTGGGATAATTTCTGAGATGAGGATTAAAAATAAAAATGTTCCATATGTTCATACACCCAAGACTGAGATAGAAAAGTTCGTGAATCAAACAGAATGGGAGATGAACACTCTGGTTGAGATAGAACAGCAGGACCATTCGGTCGTCATCTCACAGACTACTACACCACAGGTTCCCAAGGAGAAAATACCTAGGAAGGATACTTCACCTTCTGACACTGAAGTCTTGGCTGAAGATTTCCAATTACACACCAAAAGGCCAAAAACCAATCACACACCTGACATAGCTAGTGAAAAGGAAATCCAATCCACTGCAACTATGAAAGATGATCGGTCACTTCTTAGCACAAGTAGCAAGCAGATCATGTCTATAGTTTTGACTAAGAATCCCACAAATACTCCACTATTCAACCAACCGAGTAAAGTAGGACCAAAGTTGAGTGTTTTTGAGAAGTATGACCTGATCAAAAAGAAAAATCAGACGCTGACCAACAATACTTATGCTCAGTTTTGGAAAGAGACATCAACGACACAACACAAACTGTTGTCTGCATTCGATACAGAGAAAGGTAGAATTCACATGGTGATCCTGTAGGCACATGTGCTAGACCCGAAAGAAATCACTGATTACAAAAGGGAAACATTCGAGTTTCATACTAAGGATGTGCATCCTGCTGATCAAATGGATCTGCACAGGAAAAATGGGGAAATGATTTTCTCCACATTGGAAAATGCTTCTACTGCGGCCACTAAATTACAGGTATCTTTGAGCAATGTCCAGACACAACTGAAATTAGAAAATATATCATCCTTTGCAAAGGATAACAAAATTAAGACGTTGGAAGAATTAGTCCTCAAGATCAGGTATGACCCCTCAAATGTGAAAGCAGTTGAGGAGATGCTTAAAAAGAAAAATGTCGATATAGCCTCTCTGAGGAAACATTTGAAACTACCACCAACGGAAGATGCGTAGACAAAGGAGATAACTGAGACAAAAGGGGAAAAGGATGAGATGCTCAAGTTGATCATGGAGAAGAATGCATAGTTGAAAGAAATGGAAGCAGAACTGGAAAGGCTAGTGAAAGATAAGGAACAATCAAAGCCTATGGAAGTCATTCCATTGAGTGCAGTTCCACTCACTCAACTAAGCACAACATCTGTAGCAGAAATTCCCTCAACAACTCCACTGACAGCTCTGGAGAAGACAATAGAACTGGCAAAATCCATGGAAGAGATGAATTTGCAAGAGAAAGAGATTAGAAGACTTAAAAATGAGGTTGAGAACCTTCAGGAACTCAAGTATTCTTACCAAACCAGCTACTCCAAGGAGAAACAAACATCAGACAAGCTCAAACAGGAATTGCAATAGCTTCAAAAGAAAACAGTGGCAGACAAAACACTTGCTAAGGTCAAGGAAAGTGTCTAGATGGATATCACCAAGTCTGTAAATGAAATATGGCCTATGGTACAAATCATGTTTGAGAAAAATGAACTAGTGCAAAGAAGCAAGCAGGCTATTGAGAAAATAAGAGAAGAATTGAGAGAGATGCCCACAAAAGCCACTGAGATCATTAAATTCCTGAATTCAAAAACCAGAGAAGAGTTAGAGGATTTGAAAATTGAAGATAAGACAGAGACCATCATCGAGGTCAAGAGGGTCCTGACCAAAAGAAGATTGATTCTACAGCTCGAGGGAAAATTCTAGACTATGGACATGGGAGTGAAAATATTTTTCAGCAAAATTGAAGCTCTGCAGAAGAAAGGCCTCCCTGGCTTAAGGGTCATAAATGACAAGTTAATGACACTTTCTGATTATAAAAAGAAACTAGCCACCGTGGCGAAAGATAGTTTGAAATTCTTGGGAATACAGGGAAGTATCACAGGAAAGGCATTCTTAGAAGCTTCACAGTCAGGCATCAACATACATCACGAGATCCAGTACATTTTCATCGTCAAGACAACTTTTTCCAAGTATACAGAGATGGGTGAAGTATATCAAAGATTACTCAAAGTAGTCGTTCCCAATAACCTTCGATGGGAAGAGTTATGCAATTTGATCGAGTAGGAGATGAGGTGTCCAAGCCTAGTCAACTATCCAATCAGACGAGGGCATGTAGAGGACTCACCAACAATTTACCCCAGAAATCAACATGAAGATTTCAACACATCATCAAACAGTTCCTAATTTTTTGCATCTTGTTGAGTTAGTTAGCTAAATTTAGAATTTTCCACGTCCTGATCTTTAATGATAGGATCATATGTAATTTTTGATTATAAATACTTCAAACTTTGAAGTACCAAGGATTGATCTTTATGCCCTGTAAGCCAGAAAGACTGTAATTTTTATCAAGAGATATTCCAGTAATACAAAGGGACATTTCACAGGATTCTTGCGTGTTATTCATTGGTGATGTTTCCTTTTCTATGTTAAATGTTTTTCTCCCTCAGTTGTCATATTGTTTTCTAATCTAATCTTTTAAAAGTAGCGCATGTTGCATGATTTATATTTGTATACCCTGTTTCTGGCTTTGAAAGATCTTAATGTTTATCTTTCTGATATTACAGTGAAGAAATTCTTAAATGCTTCTTTACTTTAATTGATATTCTCATATTTTCTACTATTCATCACTTTACTACTAAAGAATCCAATGAATGCATTATCTTGCACTGTGAAAATAATCTTTTTATTTCTGTTTAGACCTATATATTTATAATACAGACCCCATAGCCCAATGGAGGCATCAAAACCTTTTCAGCCAACTTAACAAAAACAAAAAAAAACCATTCAATCTTATTTTGTTTAACTATCCTAATATCTCAAAGTTAAAACATAGCTAAATCATACAGAGAGATCCCTCTCTGAAGCTGGTAGGGTTAGATTCCAGTTTCGAAGTGGTTGGATAAAGTTACCTCTTGTAAATTTCTTCTACTCTGACAACCTCTGGGAATTTACAGAGCGTTAACATAGTGGCAACCATGCGACCATACTGGGGAAATGAACAAACATTCAACCCCATGGTTTCTTTTTTCCTAGAAGAAAAATTTGTTTCTAAACAAATTATAAATTTGAGAAAGAAATAATGTTCAAAGGTTGTTAAATGCTTGTACATAGTAATTTCGGATTCATAAAAATAAAAATATATAAAAATTAAAAATCTGGCTTCTAAAAGAGTTTATACTAGATCCCACCTAGACCCGGAACCTATGATAGCAACTGATAATCCAGAAAAGTCACTCATAAAGAAGACCATTGCGGAAGGTTCAGGGAGTCATAGTCCCCTTCATAGGTCCCCTTCTCTTCCAGAGGAACTTGTTTCCCTTCAAGATCTCGACTTTGAGACCATTTTTGAACAAAGCCTGTTTAGAACAAAATCTAATAGCTTTGTGACTGAAACCATCTTAGATCCAACCATACTGCAACCCCAGACCCCTGAAATACTATCTCACACTGCAAAACCTCAAACCGCTCACTCTGTGCCAGCTAGTCCCTCATCCTCCTCATTTTTTTCCACTGCCCCACCTATCATCCAGGTTGTTGTCCTGCCTCCTCCACCTACCATGATAGCCAGATATGCTCCCTTGGTGTTGGCCGCACCTCTACATGCTATGTCCCAGGATTATCAAACAAGGCTCCCACAATTCAATGGTACAGGGCCCTTGAACACACATCAACATGTTGATAAAATGAATGACTATTTTGACTTGCAGGAAGTGGATGAAGCTGACGTTCAAATGAGACTTTTTGCACAGAGTTTGACTGGGGATGTTAAGAAATAGTACAAAGGCTTACGTGCTACTTCATTGGTCGACCTTATAGCGTTTCAAAGAATTTTTCTGGATATATGGGAGTAAAGAAAAATCCTCTCCATATCTTGTCAGAATACGAAAACATTAGAAGGAATCAAGGAGAGACAGTACAAGACTAGTGCACCCGCTTCAACAATCTGTACAATGTGATTCCAGCAAATATTGAACCCCCACAAGGTTTCGCACTAGGGATGATTTTGAGGATGGAAATTTATTTTAAAATGTAGAAACCTTGGCGAATCTTACTAATCCTTCATATGTCAACTATAAATGTTTGGCGATATTTTTGTAAAAATATTCAAATTTCTAAGTATTTTATATAGTTTTTATAAAAAATTGGTGATTTTTAAAGGAAAATAATTGTATCCTATAGAATTTGGGCGAATCATTTTTAAAATAATGAATCTTTTTTTTGGAAAAACCATGAAAAATTAGCCCATGAGCGAAATTTAGCCCCTAAAATCATCCTTGTTTTGCACTGATAAAATTCCCTGACGGTTTCGATGCTGATATGTCATATCAATTAAGGGAAAGAAACTCCACCATCATTGAGGACATGCAGAAAAGCGCAATAAGTGTAGAGGCCAACTTGTTGGCTAAAAGGGCACGGTAGAGGACATAAAGGAGAGTCATGATTAAAGAGGAACCTTCCACATCTTCTTCTGACGCCAAACTGGATTCCTTAGCTTGAACAATGGAAAGGATGATGGAGAGAATTACTATAGCCAAAAGAAATCCTCCTAGAGAAAACCAACCTGCTCCACAAATTCAGAATCCTAACTTCAGAAGAAATCCTCCTCAAATCAAGAAGAGAGATCCTAGGGATCAAAGAGAATAGAGGGGTCCTGATCAATAGATCAGACCACCCCTGCATGAAAATTATGCTGATGAAGGTGAAGAGGTAATTGAAGAATTAGAGGACACACACATAAACCTCATGGGCATTCACGATAACGAAGCCATTTTCCTTACTCAGGAAGAGAAATAACTTTTCCTTCTTTCTCAAACAGAGTTGAGTGACGAATCCGAAGAGACCGAACAACATTCATTTGAAAATGCCATTATGGAGGTACATAGGCAGTACAATCTGCGAAGTAAAAAGACAGATGAAAATTCCCCAAAAAAGGTAAACGAAACGAAGAAAATAGTCGAAACCAAGAAAACCACTGAGCCTTCTACCAAGAAGATCCCTGAGAAAGGTAATGCTGAGCCTCCAACAAAAAGAAACCCTACCATTTTACAAAGATCAACGCAGACTGAGGTTTCATCAACCAATCGACCAAGTACTTCTGCCCAGAAAACTGTGGTGGACAGACTAGAATTACTGAGCCAAAGCAGAGCACCTATTCCTTTCAACCTTGAAGGGGAATTAGCCAAAGTGAAAATTCCCATTCCCCTTTCTGAGTTGATGAGTAAGAATGCTTACCGATTGTAGGTGATCAAAGCGTTGAGCATTGAGCCTGATATAGGCACGAAGGCCTTAACCGTTGGATCGATGAATCATTCGGACACGATAAATCTTACCGATGATCAACTTGAACTCTTGTTTGGCCCTGAAGTTGATGGTCAGACTGAAACTGGTGTTTTCGCTCCTTTTTACATCAACCTTAATATACATGACCTGATTCTGCACAATGCTATGTTAGATTCGAGTGCTTCCCATAACCTGATGCCTAAAGCAGTGATTGAAAAACTAGGACTCGAGGTCGCCAGACCTTACAAGGATTTACACTCTTTTAACTCCAGCAAAGTCAGATGTATCGGGTTGATCAAGGACTTATGTATCACCCTAGTTCAGATTCCAACAAAAAGCATGGTTATGAATGTTTTAGTCGTGGACATTCCCCCAAAATATGGTATGTTGTTGTCCAGGTCTTGGGGGGCCAAGTTGAAAGGCACTTTATAGTTGGATATGTCATATGCCACCATCCCAGTATTCAGACAACAGAGAAGACTGTACATAGAGATGCTTACGAAATATATGGTCAGTAGCCAGGAAAAACCCCATAACTATCCTCTGTACTCTGCACACTCCGATCTAGATTCCTTCATCTTGTATAACGACGATGATATGGGAGAACAAATCACTCAGCTAGAAGAAGATAAACTTGATCCAAAAGAAGGCCATGAAATCACTGGGGCAGAAAGGAAGGAAAATCTAATAAGTGAAGAATTGCCAGCAGATTTCTGGAGCATGGACATCGATGGAGTTGTAAGAAAAGAAGGAGATGGAGCAGGAGTTTGGTTGCACATTCACAAATCCAGGTATTCGGAAAACCATTCTTACAAAATGAATTTTCAATGCACTAACAACATAGCCGAGTACAAAGATTTGGTGCTCAGCCTAAAACTACTAAAGAAGGTTGGTGCCAAACAAATCATGGTAAGAGGCAATTCTGAATTAATCATCAAATAAATTAAAGGCGAGTATGCAGCAAAACATCCCAGGCTTAGAGCTTATAGGAATGCTATTTTGGATTCCCTTCAATGTTTCACTGAAGTTGATTTGCAGGTGATTCCCAGGGGACATAACAATTTAGCAGATGGGTTAGCTACCTCAGCAACTACATGCAAGATACCTTTTCATTCCACTCGCCAATTCACGCTGGAGGTGAAGTGTAGACCAACTGTCCCGAACAACATCAGATACTGGCAGGTATTTGGGAATGATGATCAAATTGAAGATTTTCTACAATGTAAAAATGATTTCGAGTGTACAAACATAGACTTAGAAAACGATGATGAAAATGTAAATAAATCTATTTTTGGAAATAATAGTGTAAATAAAATAGATTCAGAAGAATCAGGTGAAGATGAGATAGATTCTAATGTGTTGCATTTAAAGAGTAATGTTTTACCTAGGGGTTTATTTCTATTAGAAGACTTATTTGATTTTAATGATGTAGCTAAAAAACCTAAAATTGAAGCTAGTGGTACAGAGGTTGAAGACTGTAACATAGGGACATAAGAGAAACCCAAGATGGTAAAAATTTCCAAATCTTTACCCCCTGAGCAGAAACTCAAATACATTGAAATTTTCAAGGAATATGTGGACGTGTTTGCTTGGGGTTATGAAGACTTAAAATCTTATGACACAAGCATCATTCAACATAGGATCCTGATAAAAGAAGATAAAAAACCTTTCAGACATAAACTTAGGAGAATCAATCCCAAGTTACTTCCCCTGATAGAAAAAGAAATAAAAAATATGTATGATGCTAAAATTATAGTTCCTTTACGATTTTCCAAATGGGTTTCAAATTTGGTCCCGACCCGAAAGAAAACTGGGGAAATTAGGTTTTGCATTGATTTCTGAAACTTGAACAAAGTTTCCCTAAAGGACAACTACCCACTGGAAAAAATGGACCACATATTACAAAAGGTGGTTGGATCCAGCTGAATCTCCTTACTGGATGGTTTCTCAGGCTATAACCAAATTCTCGTTCACCTAGATGATCAAGAGAAAACAACTTTCACAACACCTTGGGGTACCTTCATGTACGTGAAGATGCATTTCTGTTTGATGAACGTTGGAGCCACTTTCCAAAGAGCGATGGACATCACTTTTGTGGAAGAACTTGGCATATTTGTTGTCATTTATCTAGATGACGTAACTATTTATTCCCAGTCCGATGAAGAGCACTTGCGACATCTCCGACGAGTGTTTGAGAAGTGCAGGAAATTTGGGATTTCTCTAAATCCTAAGAAAAGGATTTTCGGATTAGAGGAAGGTAAATTGTTGGGGCACATAATCTCTAAGGACATAATTAAGATAGATCCCAGTAGAATAGAAGCCATTCAAAAACTATAACACCCAAGGAATATCAAAGAGTTACAATCTTTCATTGGAAAAATAAACTTTCTGAGAAGATTCATACCTAACCTGGCTGAGCTTCTCAGGAACATCACCAACATGTTAAAAAAAGGACACAAAAATAAAATGGGACATTGAAACAGTTGTTGAAACGATGGGAGAAATAATCAGAGGATTAGTAACTGTTGTTGGATTAACTAAATTTTTCTTTAATAAGGGGCTTTGAATAGGAGAAGAGGAAGAGGGTGACTCAGTTCACACTGCAGAGGTAACGAGTTTCCCTAGTTTCCCAGGTGTATGTATCTCACTAGTTTTATTTCATGAACTTTGACTTCTTGTAACACTGGGGGACAATGTTTCCCTAGTCTTAGGATACTTCTGCCCTGCCAGCTTGCAAGGGGCCAAGTAAGTACTTTGAGTACAAGGGGTGTATCACCAACAATCCTACTCTTTCTAACACAATGTAAATTAACCCAACTAAAAAAAAAGCTATGTTTTTGTTCTTATCGAAGTGGAAGGTAAGGTATGACAGACTTATAACTTCTCACGTGAGTCCGAACAAGTAAAATAGAAGACTGAAAAGGAAAAAGGAAAGGAAAACTTGATGGTATTTATGACCCCCAGGTGCAATGGAAATTGCAAGGAAACTGAACTATAACAAGTACCAAAGAAAATTCCAAAGGGCCACTGAAAGACCTTGCCAAAATTTTGTCAATAGGTAGGAAAAGGACCACAAAGAATTTGGGTCCAATGCTTAGTACAAGCTTGGGATACAATAAAATATAAAGAGGTTTGCAAGCTCCCCAGTGGAGTGGCCAGAAAAAGGCGTGTGTTATAAGCAAAATCTGTCTGTTGGGACAGATCCGACGTATCTGAATGTGAAACCGGTTATAGCCTCTTTGATAGCTCGACACGAGGAAGAGAATACCCACACCTCAGGTGGTCCTTCACCTGAGGCAGTTTGAAGGGGAAAAAGAAAGGTGAAATACTTGCAAGAAGTCTTTCTCAGGACCACCCACCCTGGGTGTTGTCCTTCCTTAATTTCCTGGATGGCCAAAATGGCTTGGGGGATGAAATTTATGGACAATGGGACAAAAAAGAGCTCGCTGATTTTTAGGACAACGAACTAAATAAAGAGAACATCGAGTTGTTCACTTCCTTAAAGTGTTGGGAACTGTCCCAGAATGGGTCCCTGGGGTAAACCGGTATCTTGGGTAATTAACCAATGGATGCCTTGAGTAAAAGGGTGTGAAACAAGGGTGAAAAGGGAGCTTAAAAGCTACAACCAAGTACTTTTAAATGGATGTAAATTGCAAACAACAAGCTGTTTGAAGCTTTCAAGATAGGGAAACAAGCTCATAATGGCTTGATACCCCCCGGGGTGACCCGGGAAGTGATCCCATTAGGTTGTTAAATCAAAAGTGGGCTGTAAAAATGGAGGAACAACCTTGTTACAAGATGTTATAGCTATGATATAAGGGAAAGTATTCACAACTTCAATTTTGATTTGTGAGTGAAAAGGTGGACTGACGAAAGGTTGAATTTAAAAGTATTTTATTGGTCAATTTTTAGTTTTTATCACACCTTGGTGTTACCCATGATTTTGGTTGTCATGATGATGTATTGATGATGGTGTACTCAAGCTCTTCATAACAACTTTCTCCTGAGAAAAGGTACTTTCATCTCTTCCCAGAAAACTCATTTTTGAAGAAGGTTTGCAGGATGCTAATATATTTGGGTGCGAGAATGACCCATTCTCGCAGGCTTCTTTAAGCCAGGGTGTGAACTTCTCACACTGTGTTGAATAGACAAGGTGCAAACTCTTCCTAAATCGTGGAAAAAGATGAATTCTCGATGTTTCTAGAAGGGAATCTTCTAGAAGGATGGGTTGGAATTTGAATGGTTATCCTTGTACTGGATTCCCTGATATTGTGGGATCATTCTTATCCAAGTAACTATCTCATTCTCTCCTATATATTGAGGGAATTCTCATGGAAAAGGTTAAGCAAGATTCATTGGAGAATTGGTGAAAGAATTGTGTGAAAGACTTAGCTTGAACAACAACTCAGAGACTCTAGCAAGTCTATCAAGAGGATTTGATCTTCTTCATGCAAGGATTGAGCAAGTGTGTGTGTGTTGGAGCCAAGAGACATCGAAAGGAAGCCTGAGACATCAAGGTTATCAGGTTGTAATCTTTACTTTCAATTAATATGATACAGTGGCATGTCTCTTTCCCTAAGTTTTGACCATTGAATTAACTAGTAGGAAGGAACAAGTAACATACCTTTATATCACTTCCTAGGGTCTTTGTTGCTCCCGCTTCACTCCGGTGCTCTCGTGAGGTCAAGACCAAGACAACACAAACCAACCAAAGTGAAGATAACACAATATATTCAACAATCAACTTATGTGTATGATCAAGGAATTACACAATAAAGTGAGAATGGCTTGTGTTGTCTTGGTCTTGACCTCACGAGAGCACCGGAGTGAAGTGGGAGCAACAGAGACCAACCAAAGTGAAGATAGCACAATATATTCAACAGTCAACTTATGAGTATGATCAAGGAATTACACAATAAAGTGAGAATAACTTTGTGGGAAAGGGACATTCCACTGTATCATATCAATTGAAAGTAAAGATTACAACCTGATAGCCTTGATGTCGCAAGCTTCCTTTCGATGGATCTTGGCTCCAACACACACACACTTGCTCAATCCTTGCATGAAGAAGATCAAATCCTCTTGATAGACTTGCTAGAGTCTCCCAGCTGTTGTTCAAGCTAAGTCCTTCACACAATTCTTTCACAAATTCTCCAATGAATCTTGCTTAACCTTTTCCATGAGAATTCCCTCAATATATAGGAGAGAATGAGATAGTTACTTGGATAAGAATGATCCCACAATATCAGGGAATCCAGTACAAGGATAACCATTTGAATTCCAACCCATCCTTCTAGAAGATTCCTTTCTATAAATATTGAGAATTCATCTTTTTCCATGCTTTAGGAAGAGTTCGCACCTTGGCTATTCAACACAGTGCGAGAAGTTCGCACCTTGGCTTAAAGAAGCCTACGAGAATGGGTCATTCTTGCACCCAAATATATTAACAGCCTGCGAACCTTCTTCAAAAATGAGTTTTTTGGGAAGAGATGAAAGTAACTTTTCTCAGGAGAAAGTTGTTATGAAGAGCCTGAGTACACCATCATCAATACATCATCATGACGACCAAAATCATGGGTAACATACATGACTTGTATCAAATGAAGACATAGTCATCGGGGTCATGGTGCCCCTAGATCCAATGCTAGGATTCATATAAGTGGACCAGGGAGAGGATTTCATGGGTGAAGGCCTATCAAAAAAAAACTGGCTAGAGGCCCAAGGTGCGGACTGAGTATCATAGTTATGCATACCATTATAAGGAACAAAAGGATTCATCCTCATGAACTGAGTGGGCATCATGAGGTAAGTAGTAGTAAACGAGGGAGCCAAAGGGACTCCACTATCCATCATAAGAACTCAGTATAGACTCTTAAGGCCAACTAGTAAGAAAATAGCACACCAAAGGTTAAATGGCCAATATGCATATAAACAAGGTAAAGTGGTTGAGTGGCCTACCTCCCTAAAGAAGGTATGTGTCTCCCAATATGGGCCCGAGACTCTTTGCTAAATATCAGTGTTAACAGAATCAGTTATAAGGGCCCTCGTGGGATTAAAAACCAGTTGGTCATATCCCCTCGAAGAGGTAATCCTCCATAAAGGTTGTGTGTTGTCCGACCCTTATCTGACCCAGGGTTCCTGCATAATAACCCCTGCAAGTAATCCGTGAGACACCTAAGTCAAGAAACTAATAATCCATTGTATAATCAATGCACATGTGAGTAATTTTAATACAGGTCCACCGTATGGGCAGGGTAGCAAAGCCCGAAACCTTGAAAGCACTGCCTCTCATAGAGGTAAAGGAACTAAAACATCCCCAGATATGAATAGATCCCCAGAAATATCTCTGACGCTAGGAAGGTATCGGGGGGATATCCCTTCAACCAACTTCACGTGACCTCGTGATTAACTCTAGTGTGAGCAGAGCCTCCTGATCTTACCAATTATACAACGGATTTCTCCACTCCCTGACTCAGACACATATGTTGATTTAATTGCCTTGGATAAGTTTACTCACAAAATTCTTTTCCAAGGCATTGAATCCTAGGCTAGTTTGTGTACCCTAGAGAAAAAAATCGTTACTAATAATTTTTAAATTATAACGTTGATTTAATGGCCGTGATTACTCAAAAAGGTATGGTGATGAAACTCGTGGTTTTATGACTCTGCAAGAAAAGTAAATATGAAAATAATGCAAAGTCCTAACTTTAACTTTTAATGTATGATATGCTTTTAAAAACAATGCAATTTCAAATTCAACTCTGCAATTCAGAAGTAAAATGCAATATTTCACTGTATGCACTAAGATAATGATAAAAACTCAAAAGAAAAAAATGCCAAGCAATGCAAAATGCCTTTTTTTTTGTATTTTCAATATATCGAAACTGAAAATGCATGGATTGAAAAGTAACTTGATATATAACCCTACTGTGTATAAAAAAGAGATAACTCAAGCAGGATATCAAGCAATGAAACACCCAACCAAATGTACCAGGACAATAAAAATGAAAAGATGAAGAGAAAACTTCACCCAAAAATTCAACCAAAAGAGGGTTTCCTGTCATCCCACAGGCACTCAACAGGCACTACAGGGACCTAAGAAGGCTTACCAAGCATCAAATCCCACCCAGGAAACACCAGACCAAGAAAATAGGCAAGGAAAAAGTGTGTACGTGACTGTTTGGGTAGAAAAAATGTATATACACAACTTGCAGTGAGACAACCTGAGTGTACACCCGATTGTTAGGGAAAAATGTGTGTATATGCTTTGAAACAAGGCCAGACAAGGGAGAAAGGATGAAAACTCAGACCCAGAGTGAACAGGATATGTTAAGCAATGATACGACAAGAACCACAATAGAAATGAGAGAAATCTAAGGAGAAAAGTATTTCAAACCCTAAGAAAGAAGATTCACTCCCCAGTGGAGTCACCAATTATGTTACGAGGAAAATCTCTCTATGGCTAGGGTGAACCACAACAGACGAAAATGACTACAAAAATCAACTCTATCAAAACAACATGCTATATAAACCAATGTGAAAACAAGATAAGAAATAGGCCTACCTCGTCTAGATGTTCGATGATGTCCACCATTAAGCACTTTGACCCAAAGCTATATACCTGCAACAAGTTCCCAACAAACAAGAGAAAACAAGAATATGGTGGAAATATAAAAGGTTAGCACATTAGATAACATAATCCATCTATATACATAACAAATATGTCCATGTATAATAATACATATATTTTCAAGATATCAATTGGATGGGAAAATAGTATTTCTATTAATAAATGATCAACAGAAGTGAAAATATTACAGACTTTTGTGTCGACATGGTTCAGAACCAAGAAACCGAGTTCCTTCCAACTAGGCCTCCACCACTTCAATCCTCCACCAAAGTCAATCTCATATAAGAGAGACAAAGAGGTTCTCCATCAATAAGGGAAGAGCTTGGGGGTTGAACACTGTGTTCAGACTTAAAGGACAAAGGGATGCAAACTCAATATGAAGTAAATAATTTCTTCAGAGTAACTTTGCTCTCAAAGTTCAATTCTCTCTCCTTTTCCATAGCTTAGAATTGGATTCTTTATAGCCTTCAAAATGCAACTGAAGGTCTGAGTCATAAAATTTCTAGTATATGGAAGGCCAAGGATCAGAGATCTCCTGTCGTGATATGGAAACCCAACATTTAAGTTTGATTTTCTGGCACAAATCTCGATGTACACAGGCTGTAGTGGATAATCCAATGTATACACTTGTTGTATAAGGTGCAAGATGCATACAAGTGGAAAAAATTATATTTTTGACTCTGGATTCTATCGTCGGGGAAAGTAAGTCTGCATGGGGGAATGGAATAAGGCCCTCTCTACAAGATTGCATAGGGTGAGGCAAATATTTCTCTAACACTTCTTGATACTAAGTCTGAACATAGTGTTCAACCCCCAATCTCTTCCCTTATTGACACAATTCTTGATACTAAAATCATAGTGATATCACCATGAAAATTTTGAATAATAGGACATCCATCCAAAGCAAATTTACCAGCTTAAAGAGAATTGTGACCTCAAAATGATAACTCTAATCATAAAATCCCATATTTTTGGGTCAAAAACATCAAAATCAATCTTCATTTCAAAAAGTGGTGCTATCAATATCACCTTTTGTTTCCTAGGGTTAAAGTAACCACCTTTTTCAACCATGGCCTTAACAACATCATAATGTTGATGAAAAATAACTTAAAATAAAGCCCAAATTCAAAATATTGTGCTAATAATAACACCATTTTTTATTCTCGAGGTCAAAACTACAACTCCTTTGAAACCTTTGTACTTGAAAACTAGTACAGTTGAAACCAAAACCTTAATATCAACCGCCGAATTGAAAATTGGTGCTCCCCAAAAAAAAACCCTTGTCACACACCCGATCACCTAAGTTTTGTTTTTAAGGGATGGGGTATAAATTTTCTAGTTTCTTACAACTCCCTAAATACCTCGAATGAGGACACCATCGCCTTGTGCTCACTGAGATATTTCCAACGACCATAACCTTGTCCAAAATCGAGTTCTGGTTTGGAAGGTATGGCTTTCCAAAGTTTTTCAGGACTTCATTGGCTAATGGCCCTCCCCCTTCACCACATGGCATCGATTATCTTGTGTCGTTCATCATGGCACTATCGTGACCCATGTCCTCATTCTATGGAAACAACGTGGTAGAGGAAGGAGGGGTTAAAGGGAATATTTCCCCACGTCTTCGTAGATATCGGTCCTTTGACTCTTCGACAATTCTTATGCATGTCCAAAAAATTCCCCGAAGTCCCGAAGTCTCTTTACACTCCAGGATCTATGGTGGAGTTCTATCCACCCTTAGAATTGATGGTTGATATTTATCCACACTTAACACATGGTTTATACTTGACAAGGGGGGGGGGGTCCCACACCTAACTCATGACCAATCCCATGACACCATGTGGAACTATATAGGCATGCCATATCACAATGGAATGCACGGGCCCGTCCAATCAGATTTGGACACTACACCAAGGTAACTTCAACACTTCAACATTTACCACACCCTCTTATATACTCGAATCTCCCAGAGCCCCAGAGTCCCAAATTTCTGAAGTTTTGGACTCCCGAAGAGGGTACCAACATGTACGTACAAGAATAACTTAAGGCTAATCACATGATTTCCTTAATCTTGTTAATTAATTAATCCTTGGCCTTCTATCAATATCCTAGGTTAGGCTCTACTGCAAACTCCTGAAATCCTGAAAGCCAAAACCCTGAAGTTCCACGAACCATCGATCTAAGATCCTTTGGGATCTTTCTTGACCATTCGATTGAGAGAAATGGAAGGATAAAATAACTGGGAGTATTAACCAACAACAAACGATATTCACTACCTTGTGACCACTTCGATCAATAATAATCCAGAGAGGTTGAAAGGTTGGGGATTGTAAGAGTCATGAATTCATGAAATCATGCAATACCACTAGCCATCTGATCAAGTAGCTAATTCAGGTAGCATCCCCACCATTGGATCCATAAGAGGACAAAGAAAAGAATCACACCATTGATCTGTGATCATGATCAATGGTGAAGGGAATACCCATGGTCAAATGTCGGCAAGTGTTTAATGATAAGGAAAATCCCACAATAATGGATAAGACACCACCAGTTTTCAGTCAAACCCTCTAGTCACTATTTCGACAAGTTTCCTTCGGCATGATTTTAATTTTGTGAGGTTCCAACATCTCGAAGTCCCAAAGCATGGAAGGATTAGCTCCTTTTGAGCATAGATAAGGGTTCCAAGGTCATGGTCTTGTGGAACTTTGACAAGCCCCCAAGAGCTCTCTTAAATCTTATATGAGATTTGGTTAAGCCCACAGACTTGAGCCTGTGGTCACTTAGAAGAATGGTTTGAATGAATTTCCCTTCATCTACAGAGCTCTAATTCTATAACATGAAAAAGGTAATTTCGAGGGATTGACAGGACATAAGAAGTCCCCTAGAGTTTTTCCTAACTCTATATTTGTGGATTTGGTCCTTGAGAAATCCCTTTAGAGGATTTTCCAACCAACACAAAAGCCAAAGCCTTGTGCCCCCAAATTCATTTAAAACCCATTACTAACAGTCCTCCTTTTTTAAATAGAGGTAACCAGAAAACCATTTACAAAATATGATATTCAATCTTTACTTGAAATTTCCTATCCTGCTAGGCCATCAGAGCCACAAATTATACCATTCAAACAAGATAAATCTTTATGCCATCATCTAGGTCAAGAAAATACATATTACAACAAAATAATCAAGACAATATAAAACTCAAAGTCACACTTATCTGAAATTTGAAATTAGTTGGAAACAATTGAAAGGGGTTCCCTTTTCCACCCAACCATAGGAAAAATTTCTCTTGTATAATTCCTCAACTGGCCACCCCCTAGCTAGATCAAGATTCCATGAGAGAGGTCCTTCTTGTTATCAACAGTAACAAGGGACAAAGGTTAGTCTATGTTTCCCACAGGAGCCTGATAGTTCAGTTTTCTATCCACCAAGCAAGGGAGCATGATTTGCTTTCTCACTCAATCAATGCAACTCCATTTATCATCTTGATTATAAAACATTGTCAAAGAACTCTTTAATGGAGAACAACTTATTTTATCGGTTCTCTTTGAAACTAGAGAGTCTCACATGCTCTCCTTATTCAGGAATAGTCCTCAGACCCATTCATGTACACCTTCTCTTCTTCTTCTCTCTATTTCCCTCTGCCCATGATTTTCCTTCCTTTTCTTTCCTTTTCTAGTAATATTTCATGGGTCAGATCAAGAAGTCTTTAGATAGGTACTATTCCCATCACCTCATTGACTCTTGAGGAATACTTCCCAACTACCATCTTGACTGGTAATTAAGTTTTTTTGGGACACAATACTATTTTGGATCTTCGTAATTTATATCCAGTAGAGTATCGACTTGGAAGGGGTCATATCACTATTACTAGTTCCCCTTACCATCCCTCTCACACATCATGATCTATACTAGCAACCCTCTTTCAACATTTATGCCACAATTTCCTTTTATTTAATAACAAAATATATACATTACCTTCTATATCAAGGTTCATTGTTTTTCCAACATTCAAATGACAGATCCGTCCATAGTCTTGTTCACAAAAATATTTACAATATGGGGGAAACATGGGTGTTACAATCCCCTTCCCTTTAAAAGGAAAACCACCCTATTGTTCTACCTGTCGATGTGGTTTTTATGTACAGTAGTGAACACAAATGGGTGTGCATGTTTCATGGAACTCTCCAATTCCCATGTATCTTCATCTGGACCAAAGTGTTTCCACTACACCTTGACTTGGGAAATGGTTCTATTCCTGAGTGGGATATCTTTACTGTCTATTATGCATTGTGGTTTTGGAAGGAATTATCCCTTCGGTTCCACCTGGATCACAAACCAGTCAATTATATGATTAGAATCATGTACATTATTTTTCAATAATGAAGCAAGAAAACATTATGGACTTTTACTATGGGAGGAAGTGATATTCTATATGCTATAGGTCCTAATCTGTCTATAATTTCAAAGGGTCCACAAAACTAAGGTGACAGCTTGGCACAAGTTTCCCATTCTCAAGGAAATTCTTCTTGTTTTGATTCAAAGATACACATGATCCCCTACTTTGAACTCCCTAGGATTCCTATTTTTTTTTCTGCATAACTCTTCTGCCTATCCTGAGCTATCTTTAGATTCTATTTTATTCAAACTATTTTTTGTTCCATTTATTTTAATAGTTATATCCCAAGGGTTATTCTTTCTACTAGGTTATTCCAGCTGATTGGAATTTTTTATTGTCTACCATAGAGAGCCTCAAAATGGCTCATCTTCAATGACTCTTGATAGCCATTGTTATAAGAAAATTATACCAGTGGTAGGTAGTCTTCCCACTTATTGGGATGATGCATAAAATGCATCCTTAACATGTCCTCTAATAATTTATTTTCCCTCTCTATTTTTTCAAATATTTGAGGGTGATAGGACATACTAAATAGCAATTTAGTTTCAAAACCAACAAACAGAGATTTTCAAAAAATTGAAGTAAATTTTGTATCTCTGTTTGATATGATTTCCTTAGACATGCCATGTAGTCTAAATATTTCTTTCATGAAGATATTGGCAATATCTACTGGCTTTCAAGTTGATTTCACAAGAATAAAGTGAGCATCCTTTCTCAACTTATCCACAACTACGATAATGGAATCATTCTTCTTGGTTGATTTAGGCAATCGAGTGATAAAATCCATGCAGATGGTTTCCCATTTCCACTCTGGAATTGGTTGGGGTTGCAACATCCCTACTGGATGCATGTGATCCACCTTAACCTGTTGACATTCTAAGTATTTATCCAATTAGTCAGCTATTTCCTTCTTCATTCTTGGCCAATAAATTATATTTTTGGTGGATGTGATCATTTTTTGATAACCAGGGTGAACAATGTATGGCCTTTTATGTAGTTCATCCATTATGAACCTCTTCAAGTCATCACAATTTGGGATATGCAACCTACCCTTGTAATTTCGTAGACCATAATTCAACAGTTGATAACCCTCATACTTCATCCATGTGGGCTCTTTCTCTAGGCATTCTTTCAAATTTTTGAAAAACACATCTACTTCTTGTGAAATTTTGAATCTCTCCTTGATGTCTGATTCACAGGTGCTCACTATTTCCAAGTGAATCACTTTCATACTTCTACTGAGGGCAACAACCACTCCATTTTCCTTTCCCTTAATATGTTTGATTTCAAAATCAAATTCACTAAGGAGAGCCATCCACCTAGATTTCCTGGCATTGAGTTTGGGTTGGTTAAACAAGTATCTCAACCCACTATGGTTTGTCATAAGTACAAATCTTCTACCTAGGAGGTAATTCCTCCACATTTTTAAAGAATGTACTATGGAATCAAATTCCAAGTCGTGTGTCACATAATTGATTTCATGTTCATTCAATTTTCTAGATTAATAATAGATTACATTCCCTTCTTGCATGAGGACTCCTCCGTGTCCCTCTTTATATGCATATGTGCACACTAGGAAGTCCTTGTTCGGGTCTACAATTTTTAGCACTAGTGCATTGGTTAAAAGGTGTTTCAGTTGGTGAAAAATCTCCTCACACTCTGTTGTCCAAACAAATTTAACTCCCTTTTTCTATAGGGAGGTGATAGGACAACCAATCCCAGAGAACCCCTTTATAAACCTCCTATAGTAGCATGCTAGGCCCATAAAAGATCCGATATCAAATACATCCCTTTGTGTAGGCCAATCCATGATGGATTTGATTTTGTCAAGGTCAACTACCAGTCCTTCCTCGGTGATGACATGACCTAAGTAATTAACCCTTTTTGAAAATAAATCACACTTACTAAACTTTGCATAGAGCTTGTGTTCTCTTAGCACATGAATCATTGAATTGAGGTGTTCTTCATTCTCTTTCCTTCTCTTAGAATATATAATAATGTCATCTATGAATACCAAAACAAATGTGTCCAATAATTTACTAAGTACATTATTCATCTGGCATGTAAAGGTGGCTGGTGCATTAGTAATCCAAAATGGCACCACTACAAATTCATAGTGCCAATATATTTTCGTAAAGGTTGTTTTATGGATGTATTCATCCTTTATTCAGACTTGATGGTATATATACCTTAAGTCAATATTGGAAAATATTGGAGGACCCCTTAGCTGGTCAAATAGGTCATCAATTTGTGGCAATGGTTACTTATTCTTAATTGTCATCTTGTTGAGTTGTCTATAGTCTATGCACAACCTGAGGGTGCCATCCTTCTTCAAAAACAAGGTTGGTACTCCCCAAGGGGAGACACTAGGCTAGATGCACCCTTTGTACAACATCTCCTTTAGTTGTAGTTTGAGTTCAATTATCTCTGGTGTACTCATTCTATAGGGTGCTCTAGACATTGGCACTGCTCCGAGTACAAGTTCTATTGAAAATCAATATCTCTTCTTGGAGGTAGACCTGGTACCTCTTATGGAAACACATATTTGTACTCTCTTAATATAGAGTGGTCATATAAGATTGTTTCACTATCCTCAACATATTTCAGTACTTGTATTGCATACAAAGGACATCCTTTTCTACAATACTTCTTCACTTGAAGGGATGGTATTTATCTCACTGAGAAATGTTTTTAATTCCATCTAGGGCTCTTTTCTCCCCTTCCTCATCTTCACATTCTAACATTTTATTGTAACAATCTAACTTGGATTTATGGGTATCCAACCAATCCATGCCAAGAAGCATGTAACAATATCCTAAAGGAAGTATGTTTAGAGTTGTTTAGGTTCCCATTCACAATGAATTGGCATGATAGTAAGACCTCTTTCACATTTCTTTTTATTCCCATGGCTAGTTGTACCAGCCATAATTTAACATGTTTTACTAGCTACAATTTACATTTCTCAACAATTCGAGGGGAAATATAACTCAGATTAGATCTAGGGTCAATCAAAATAGAAACAAGATGGTTGGTAATCATACCTTCCATCTCCACCACTGAAGCTTGGTGGTCAGCTTGTCTATTATTCAAGGCTTCATAGATTTGTGGCAAGATCCTAGCCACATCATTGACTATGGTATCATCATGTATGTTGTAGAATCACCCATTATCTTGCTACATATGTGGGTAGTCTCTCAACAAATTTTCTTCCCCACATCCCCAACATTTCAATGGTTGTCTATTTGTATTATCAGTCTTTCCTGGGGATGATCCCAAGGGTTTATTTCCAATTTGAGATGGAAAATTTTGTTAATACACACTTTTAGTAGGAAGGATCATCTTAGAGCCTTTCCCATGGTTCTTAAATATTGAGGGTTTAAACCCCTTCTTCTTGAATCCCAATTTGTTTCCTTTTTCCAATCCTTATGAGGTTCTTCCTTGTGATTGAATTTCTCATAGTAGTACCTTTCCTTCCTAATAGTGTCTTCTAAGGTCTTCGGTTCATCAAAATCAATCTTTTCTTGAAAGGATTGAGGCAATCCACTAATGAATCATTGTATATTTTTCTATTCATCCTTGATATAAGGGACATACCTCATCAACTCAAGGAATTTGTTGACATGTTCATCTATGGTGAGTTGTCCTAGCTTGAGTTCATAGAACTCCTTAGTCTTTTCATCATAGTACCTCTCATATAGATACTTTTTATTAAAATATTTTTCAAATTGTCTCCATGACAAATATTTCTCGTGAATTCCTTTCACATTCCTAAGGTCCTCCAACCATATGGAGGCCTTCACATTCAAGTTGAAAATGGCTAGTCCAAGTAGCCAAGCTTCTGCTTCTTCCCCCTTCTTAATCTCTCCATCAAAAGTGGGCGTCTTAGCTTTCTTAAACTCTTCAGGTTCACGACCCTTAACACTTTTTCTCCTCTTTCTTCTCCCATGAAGGGGTGAACTGGTCTCACTGCTAGATAATTCCTTGGAGGTACATGTTCCCTTACTAGAGGATTCTTTAGATGAGTCCTTGATGTTATAATTCCTATTGGCCCCATGTTGGGCCTTCTTTGAGGTGATTCTTCTTGTGTTGTTACTTTCAAGGCCATGTTTTTGTATCTTAGGTGGACTTTAGTTTTTATTACTATTATGTCTATCCACATTACTGGCTGTTGGCCCATGTTGCAACTTCCTTTGTATATCTGATAGGATTTGTAGTAGGACTACATTAATTTTAGTTTGTTTTCCTGTTCTTTTATCAACCTTTCATTGTCTACCTTACAAATTTGTAATTCTTCCATAAGGATTCTTATAGTTTCAGCTAAATCTGGAGGGGTTTCCACCACCCTCCTCTCATCAAAATCTTCTTCTCTATTATGTGAGATTTCTCCAAATTCATGATGTGTCACCATTCTTTAAACTATATTTTCCCTCTTTCCCACTGACTGTTTGAGTGTTGATAACAACATTTTATGTTAGTCATCTATCCTCAAAATTTATGAACAACACGGAAAATTTTTGTAAGATAAAATTATCTTCAATATTCCACATATAATATCAAAATGAAGTTCATATTTAAAACATGTAAAAACATCAGAAGGATTCACTCTTTTTAGTAGTAAAGATTAAATAATCTCTTATAGGTGGGTAGGGTAGGGTACCCTATGATTTAAAGGTTTTCTATGAGAATTTATTTCCACTCTTTCATGAGCCCAAGCAGGCCAAGTGTTGTTTCCTTCTATGATACCACTCGATCACACACCCCATAAGTACTATTTTTAAGGGATGGGGCATAAATTTTATAGTTTCCTACAACTCCCTAAATACCTCGGATGAGGATACCATCACCTTGTACTCATCAAGAGATTTTCATTAACTATAACCTCATCCAAAATTGAGTTCTGGTTTGAAAGGTATGGATTTCAAAAAATTTCAGGGCATCATTGGCCAATGGACACCCCCTTCGCCATGTGGCACTTCTTCTCTTGTGTTTTCCATAATGGAACTATCATGAACCATGCCATCATTCTCTAGAAACAATGTGGCCACAAAAGGATGGGTTACATTGAACATATCCCCAATTCTTCGTGGATATCGAGCCTTCAACCCTTTGACAATTCTTATGCAAGTCCAAAAACTTTCCTAGAGACTCTAAGTCTTGAAGTGTATTTCCACTCCAGGATCTATGGTGGAGTTCTATTCACCCTTAGAACTGAAGGTTGAGATTTATTCACACTTAACACATGTTTTCGACTTGACAAGGGGGGGGGGTCCCACACCTAATGCACGACCGATCCCAGGATGCCATGTGGAACTATCTAGGAATGACACATCACAATGATGTGCACGGGCCCGTCAAATCGGAGTTGGATAGTACAACAAGGGAACTTCGACTCTTCGGTGTTTACCACACCCTCCTATATCCTCAAATCCTTCAAAGCCCTAGAGTCTTGAAGTTCCAAAGTTCCAGAATCCCTAAGAGGGTCCCATGCATGTACTTATGAGAATAACTTAAGGCCAAACACGAGATTTATTTAATTTCGTTAATTAAGTAATCCCCAGCCTTTGTGCCATAGCACAGGTTACACTCTACCGCAAAATCCCAAAATCGTGAAGGCCGAAACCCCGAAGTTCCATGGACCATCAATCTAAGATCCTTTAAGATCTTTCTCGACCATTCGATTGAGAGTAGTGGAAGGATATAATAAGTGGGAGTATTAACCGAAAACAAAGGGTAGTCACTACCTCGTGACCACTTCGGCCAGTAATACTATGGAGAGGTTGAACGTTTAGAGATCACAAGAGTCGTGAAGTCATGAAATTGCACACTTGATCTAGGTGGATATCGACAGCCACCCACCTATTCCAGCTGGCTCAAAACATCTTTCTGGCAATTTTGGCAATTTACTATTTTTAGCAGTTTTTCGGGTCCTGAACTTTCGAACCCATTTGAGGCCCTAAACAATGTTTTTTTGGGTATGTTGTGTTTGCAAAATTTCATCATGAAATTTTGGGCAACTATTGTATTCCTCAGATAGATATTTCCAATGGGCTATCGTACTCCTAAAACGAAGATCGTATGCAAAAGTTACGACCCCAGGAAGTTGATGTACTAACTTACCCAAATAAGGCCCACATGAATTTTGGCGCTTCATCTCCTAGGGTTAGGTTTTTGGATGTTTAGGGTTTTTGAAACTCCTGTTTATTGTAAAAAGGCCTTCATAGCCTCATTGTAATCATCATCTTGCGAATGAGTGCAACCGTCACATCTCTTCTCAGAGATAAGCCGCCACCATTCCAACAAGCTTGTTTTCCGTTGCATTTTACAGTTTCAACTTATTTCCTTATTGAATAGAAAAATAGTGTTACTGTATCTCTGTTATTCTGTGTTAAGCATCTGTTAATAATATGTAGTCATTTCGTTCTGATCATAAAATCCGGATCAACACTCCTACCATTTGTTCGATCAAGTAGCTAATTCAGGTAGCATCCCCACTGTTGGATCCACAAGAGGAAAAAGACGAGAATCCCACTATTGATCTATGATCATGATCAATGGTGAAGGGACTAATAGTGGTTAAATGTTGGTAAGTGTTTAATGATAAGGCATATCCCATGATAATAGATAAAATACTGCCAATTATTGGTCAAACCGTCCATTCACTGTTTCGACAGGTTGCCTTCTGCATGATTGTAATGTTGTGAGGTTCCAACATCCTGAAGTACTGGACCTCTGAAGCCCATAAGGCTTATCTCCTTTTGTGCATAGCTAAGGGTTCCAGGGTTGTGGTCTTGTGTAACTTTGACAAGCCCTTGTGAGATACACTCTTAAATCTTATCCGATATTTGGTTAAGCCCGTGAATTTGAGCCTATGGTCACTCAGAAGAATGGTCTTAAGGAAGCCCCCTTCATCTATAAAGATCAAATTCTATAACAGGAAAAGGTAATTTGGAGGGATTGACATGACTAGAGTAGTCCCGTAGAGTCTACCTTGATTCTATATTTGCAGATTCGGTCCTTGGGAAATCCCCTTTGAGGATTTTCCAACCAGCACAAAATCCAAATCCTTATGCCCCCAAATTCATTTAAAACCCATTACTAACAATCCTACTTTTATAAATAGAGGTAAAAAAAAAACCATTTACAAAATATGATATTAAAGGTTTACTTCAAATTTCCCAAACCTCTAGGCCATTAGAGCCACAAATTCTACCATTCAAACAAGATAAAATTTTATGCCATCATCTAGCTCAAGAAAATACATATTACAAAAAAAAAATCAAGACAATATAAAACTTAGAGTCACACTTATTTGAAATTTTAAATTAGTTCAAAACTGTTGAAAGGGGTTCACTTTTCCACCCAACCATAGGCACAATTTCTCTTGGAGTATTCCTCAACTGCCCACCCCCTAGCTAGATCATGATTCCATGAGAGAGGTCTTGCTTGTGCTTAACAACATAAAGGGACAAAGGTTGCTCTCCTTTTCCCATAGGAACCTGGCAGTCAATTTTTCTATCCACCAAGAAAGGGATCCTGTTATGATTGCTCACTCAATCATTGTAGCTTTAGTTATCAACATGTTTAGAAAACACTTTCCAAGTGCTCCTAAACCTAGAAAAACCTATTTTCTCAATTCTCTTCAGAACCATAGAGTCTCACACACTCTCCTTCTTCAGGAATGGTCCTTAGACCCATTCATGCACATATTCTCTTATTCTCCTCTCTCTTTCTCTCTACCCATGATTTTCCTTCCTTTTCTTTCCTTTTCCAACAATATTTCGTGGGTTGGATCAGGAAGTTGACAGATAGGTACTCTTCACATATCCTCATTGAATCTTGAGGAAGACTTCCTAACTACTAGCCTGAATCGTAATTAATAGTTTTTTGGCCAGGAGACTATCCTAGGTCTATGCAATTTATATCTAGAAGAGTATTGTTCAAGCAAAGGTCATCTCACCATTACTAGTTCCCCTTACCATCCATCTCATGCATCATGATCTATACTAGCAACCCTCTTTCAAAATTCATGCCACAATTTCCTTTTATTTAATAGCAAAATATGTACATTACCTTCTATAGCAAGGTTCATCTTCTTTCCAACATTCACATGACATATCTGTCCATAGTCCTTTTCACAATAATAATAATATTTACAATCTGGTGGAAACAGGGGTGTTACAATCCCCTCCCCCTTTAAAGGAATATTGCCCTAGTTTTCTACCTGCTACTATGGTTTTTATGTACAACAGTGAACAAAAATGGGTATGCATGTTTCATGGCATCCTCCAATTCCCATGTAGCTTCATCTGGAGCAAAGTGATTCCATTGCACCTTGACCTAGGAAATGGTTATATTCTTGGGTGAGATCTCTTTCATGTCTAGTATGCATTGTGGTTCTAGCAATAATTATCCCTCTGGTTCCACCTAGACCACAAACTAGTCAATTATATGATTAGAATCATGTACTTATTTTTTCAATATTGAAACATGGAAAACATTATTCGCTTTTAATGTGGGAAGAAGTGCTAGTCTATATGCTAAAGGCCCCACTCTGTCCATAATTTCAAAGGGTCCACAAAATCGAGGTGTCATCTTGGCACACGTTCCCATTCTCAAGGAACTTCTTATTGGTGTTATTCAAAGATACACATGATCCCCTACTTTGAACTCCCTAGGAGTCCTATTTTTTTCTGCATAGCTCTTCTACCTTCCTTGAGCTATCTTTAGATTCTATTTTATTCGAACTATTTGTTTTTCCATTTCTTTTAATAGTTTTGGCCCAAGGGTTATTATGTCTACTAGGTTATTCCAGGTGATTGGAATGTTGCACTGTCTAGCATAGAAAGCCTCAAAAGGGCTCATCTTTAGTGACTCTTGATAGCCATTGTTATAAGCAAATTCTATCAGTGGTAGGTAGTCTTCCCACTTCCTGGGCTAATGCATAACATGCATCCTTAAAATGTCCTCTAATACTTTATTTTCCCTCTTTGTCTGTCCATCCGTTTGAGGGTGATAGGTTTTACTAAATAGCAATTTAGTTTCAAAACCAACAAACAGAGATTTCCAAAAAATTGAAGTAAATTTTGTATCTCTGTCTAATATGATTTCCATAGGCATTCCATGCAATATAAATATTTATTTCATGAATATATTGGCAATATATATTTCCTTGCAAGTTGATTTCACAAGAATAAAGTGAGAAACCTTTCTCATATTATCCTCAACTACCATAATGACATCATTCTTTTGGCTGATTTAGGAAATCTAGTGATAAAATCCATGGAGATGGTTTCTCATTTCCACTCTAGAATTGGTAGGGGCTGCAACAACCTTATATATGCCTATTCTCCACATTAACATGCTGACACTCTAAGCATTTAGACAAGTAGTCAGCTATTTCCTTCTTCATTCTCAGCCAATAAAATAGTTTCTTGGTGGATGTGATCGTTTTCTAATAACCAGGGTGACCATTGTATGGTATTTTATGCATTTCATACATTATGAACCTATTCAAGTCGTCACAATTTGGGATATAAAATATACCCTTGTAAGTTAGTAATCCATCATTCAACAATTGATATCCCTCATATTTCATCCATGTGGGCTCTTTCTCTAGGCATGATTTTACAGTTTTGAAAATCTCATCTACTTCTTGTTCACTTCTGAATCTCTCCTTGATGTTTGATTCACATGTACTCATAGTTTCCAAGTGAATCACTTTCATACTTCTATTGAGGGCATCAAACACTCTATTTTCATTTCCCTTAATATGTTTGATTTCAAAATCAAATTCACTAAGGAGAGGCATCCACCTAGCTTTCAAAATCAAATTCACTAAGGAGAGCCATCCACCTAGTTGTTCAAACAAGTATCTCAACCCACTATGGCTTGTCATAAGTACGAATATTCTTTCTAGGAGGTAATGCCTCCACATTTTTAAATCATGTACTATGGAAACCAATTCCAAGTCATGTGTCACATAATTGATTTCATGTTCATTCAATTTTATGGATTCATAACAAATTACATGCCCTTCTTGCATGAGGACTCCTCTGAGTCCTGTTTTGCAGGAATTTGTGCACACCAGGAAGTACTTGTTTAAGTCTGCAATTTTCATCACCGGTGCATTGGTTAAAAGGTGTTTTAGTTGGTGAAAAATTTCCTCGCACTCTACTGTCCAAATGAATTTAACTCCCTTTTTCTGTAAGGAGTTGATTGGACAACCAATCCTGGAGAACCCCTTTATGAACATCCTATAGTATTCTTCTAGGACCATAAAGGATATGATATCAGAGACATCCCTTGGTGTAGGCCGATCCATGATGGATTTTATCTTCTCAGGGTCAATTGCCACTCCTTCCTTGGTGATGACATGGCCTAAGTAATTAACCCTTTTTGAAAATAAATCACACTTACTAAACTTTGAATAGATCTTGTGATCTCTTAGTACTTGAATCACTGACTTGAGGTGTTCTTCGTTCTCTTCCTTTCTCTTAGAATAAGTCAGAATGTCATCTATGAAGACTAACGCAAATATGTCCAATAATTTATTGAGTACATTATTCATTGTTGGATTACTGGGGGGGGTGAATCAATAATGAGAAATTATAACACTTTTAAACACAGTATCAATGTATCATCTATGAATGCATCCAATCATATATATCATAAACATGTAAACATAAGAAACATCACATCAAGAACACAAAACACCAGTATTTACCTGGAAACCCAAATGGGAGAAAACCACAGAATGATTTTCTTATATATTTATCAAAAGAAAACATTCATTGGAAGCACCAAATTTTGATTCTCTAGCTATAACTAGAAGGAGGCTCCAACCCCCTATTCTCAGGCTCCAACCTGAAGGAAGCTACAACTCTCTGATTCTCTAGCTCCAACTAGAAGGAGGCTACAACCCCTCAGGTTCTCCCTCTACAATTTGAAGGTGGCTACAACCACCTTTCCTTGCCCCATCCTTCTGCTCTGAAATATAAATTTAGACCAACTGTCATAGAATCTGAAACTATCACAACATTTGTCACAACTCCGTCATTGTCACTGTCTCAGTTATTGTCACAACTCTATCATTGTCTCTATCTCTTTCATTGTCATTGTCTTTGTTACTGTCACAAATATGTCACTGTCTCATCAACCTGTATATGAGCATCAACCATCTAAACCTATTCCATACCATACATCAAGTGTATACTAGCATGCATACCATCTCATGCATCAATCATGAATCAAAATATACATCAACAATGAATAGTGAATCATGAACAAAGCATCAACCATGTACAACCCATACCATGCATCATACTATCAACCATATGCATATTTGTATCATGTCATCAATGAAGTATCTCAAAGAGACTATGGATTCCTCTCATGCATACATCACCATAAAACATGGATATCCCTCAACCATATACAATCAACTCAAGGATCTGATCTATAAGAACCATATCAATGTTGTACCATACATAAGAGTGTTTCTCACTCAACCAACTAACCAACATATACCATATCCAAGTACAATACCAACCATAGCAAGAATGCCTTAAGAATTCACAAAATCATGAGAAAATCTAGGTATCAAAACAAACTAATAACAATACCAGAACTTTTGTAGCTAACCTAAACCTATAGAATGTTGACTTGTTAACTTGCTTTCAAACTCTATGGACCTAGTACCAACATATATTCAAACCTTCATTATCTTTTCATAGATACATGAACTTCACTTCTACAACCCATGGATATTTGTGCTTTCCTTCATTGCATCCCATGTACATCCACACCCTTCTGGCCTGCAACCCGTAGATACCTCAGAAACTAGGGTTTACTATGACCCCGAGACTTTCTCCTTCGACCTTCTTTAGCTAACTCAGAAAAATGTCTTCACAACCTTAGCAAAATATCACTAGTTCACAATATAGATAAACAATGAATGAGTGTGTGAATGTACTTATGAATGACTCCATGATGTGATTATATACTTGTGATAGGTAACTCCTCTTCTTAATTTAGGGCTTCTAGGGTTTTCTTGTTACAACAATTTTACCCCTTTGACCAAGACTTATAACAAACTAGGGGATTATTGTCCACCCTTTGGGGCTTCCAACTTTACAAGGCCATATCTCCCTAACCATGATGAACCATGTGGTGTTCTGCATATCACTGGAAATGGAATGACAAGCAATATCCATCTATGTGTGGGTTTCCTTCATTTACTCCATCCTTCATGAACACATTTTATGATCAACTACATGATCCTTAACCATACATAAGGTTTTTCTTGTAGACTTCTTCAAAGTGTCTTCCCGTGAGGGCCATGCTTAGAGATACGCCATAAGGGGACCACTTTGGAGACTTCTCCAAATATACCCATCACATTAGTTTACATCAATCTAGTATTCGTTGACATCAATGACAACCAACTTTCCAACAATATTCCCCTTTGGTATTGATGTAAACACTTAGGAATGAAAATCCTTATGCTCATGTTCCCCTTATGACCATTTCTACCCCTGATTTTATGCCTATATATCTCCATGCCTTACTCTTTATCTCCCCCCTTTTACATCAATGACAAAGTGTACTCCTTATCCGTGGTTGCTCCCCCTATCTACAATCCTCTGCTAACTCTACATAATTTTCTCTTCATGGTACTTCCTCATGTAATTCTTTGATGTATATATGAAAAGCATTCAAAAGTGTCATGACTTGAAATTATTCAAGACTTTTGTTTCTCTCCCCTATCTAGTTAAGTGTGATGTTGAATGGATCACTATGGGGAAGAAACTACTCCAAGTTTCTATCACAGATACTAGAAAGGATCCCTTGCAAGCGGTTTGGTGAAGATATATGCAATCTTCTCCTTTGTCCCGACATACTTTAGCTTGATTTTCTTATCTACATCTTTTTCTCGTAAGAAGTGATACTTGAAAGGAATATGCTTTGTCTTATAGTGCATCACTGGATTCTTTGAAATATTGATGGCGTTGGTGTTCTCACAAAGTATTGAAATGGTCTCATCATACTTTACTTGCATATCCTGCAAAGTTTGCTTCATCCAAAGAACCTATGTGAAACATGTATTGATGCAATGTATTATGCCTCTGTTGTGGACAAATATACTGATGACTATTACTTTCTCAACCATGATACCAGGAACTCACCCAAGTAGAAATTTGTTCCACTTGTACTTCTTCTATCATCAATGAAACCTGACCAATATGCATCGGTGTAGGAAACAAGAGATATATCCTTCCCTTTTGTATACCATAAACCAAACTCTTATGTACCTTTGAGATATCTGAATATCCTCTTTACTTCCAAAACATATGATTCCTTTGGTCCTTCCTGAAACTTTGCAACTTGTCCAACTGTCTACATAACATCCAGTATAGAATCTGTCAATCATCAATCTGTATTGTCTTTGATCTGCATCCTTGGAATCATCATCCTTACTTAACTTGCAACTTGTTTGCATAGGAGTACCAACTGGTTTGAAATCTGTCATTCCAAACTTCTTCAACATTTCTCTGATATACGTTTCCTGAGAGATGAAGATACCTTTGTTTCTATGACATATATGTAATCCTAAAAAGAAGGTTAACTCACCAAGAAAGGACATCTCAAACTCGTGTTGTTGTGTTGCATGTCTTTGGAAAATTTTTGACTCATCCTGTCATTCTTACTTCCGAAGATAATTTCATCTACATAGAATTCAATAATCAATATGTTGTCTCGATCCATCTTTATGTAGAGATTTTTGTCTTCATTTCCTTTCATGAACCCTTGTTGTTGTAAATATATGTCGAGTCTCAAATACCATACTCTGGGGGCTTGTTTGAGACCATATAAATCCTTCTTCAAACTACAAACATAACTTTCCTTTTCTCATAACTGAAATCCTTCTTGCTTATCAATGTAGACTTCTTCTAGATCTTCATTCAGAAATGATGATTTCATGTCCATCTAATATACTTTGATGTTTTTCGAACAAGCATAGGCTAGAATAAGTCTTATTGCTTCCACTTTGGCAACTGGAGAAACATCTCCTGAAAAACTATACCCTCAACTTGAGAGTATCCTTTGCATACCAATATTGTTTTATTCCTGGTAACCTGTTCATCCTCATTCAACTTGTTTCTGAAGACACACTTTGTTCGAATGATATTATTATTCTTTGGCCTTGGAACCAATTCCCACATGTCATTCTTTTCAATCTGATCTAACTCTTCATCCATAGCCTTGACCCAATATTCATCCTTGTTGGCTTCTTTAAAACTGCTTGGCTCGATAGTAGATATAAGTGATAGATGTTCTTGTTCTGGTGAAATTCTTCTTCTTCTGGTTTCAACCCTTGCATATTTATTTCCAATGATATGATCTAATGGATGATTCTTCTGCACTCATCTATTGGGTTTGTTTTTCATTACTTGAGTGTCCTCTTGTTCCTTCTATGCTTCTGGCTTCTTTTCTTCTTCATCTACTCTTTCTTCTTTCAAATTTTCTTCTTCGTGGATCTATTCCTCTGGTTCTTTTCTTCCTTCCTTCCTCTTTCCCCCATTAGAATCATCAATTGTCAAATTGATTCTTTCCACTATTTTTTTGAGCCTTAGGTTAAATAATTTGTAGTCTTTCCTTTTGCTTGAGTATCCAACTGATATTCCTTTGTCAACTCGAGAGTCAAACTTTCCCATTCTGACATATTCTCCTTTGATGTAGCATTTGATTCCAAAAACTCTGAAGTGCTTCACATTAGTTGGTATTCCTTTCCATAGATTGTAGGGAGTCTTATCAGTGTTTCTTTGAATCATTCCTTTATTCTTAATATGAATTTTTGTATGTACTACTTGAACCCAAAAGACATATGTTAATTTTGAATCCATCAACATGGTTCTGTCCATTTCTTGTACTATCCTATTATTTCTTTCGACAACTCTATTTTTTTGAGGTGTCCTAGCTGTCGAGAACTGTCTTTTTATGCCATGCTCACTACAGAAGTTGATAAACTCTTTTGGTGTAAATTCTCCTCTATTATTTGATCTTAAACACTTGATTTGTGAATCTATTTCAGTTTCAAACATTTCCTTGTATATCTTGAAGTTCTCAAATTATTTTGACTTCTTCATGAGAAAACATACTACATTCATCCTTGCATAATCATCAACTAGCATCATAAAGTACTTCTCACCTTTCAATCCTTTAGTTCTAGTTGGTCCAACAAGATCAGTATGCACAATTTCAAGCGACTTTGTTGTGGAGTACTCCTTTGAATTGAACTTTGTCTTGGTTTGTTTTCCCTGTAGACAATCCTTGCATAGAATGTTTGTTGGCTTTGAGATCTCGGGAATTTATCTTACTTATTCCTTTCTGTTGACTTTGACAATATTATCAAAATTTATTTGACCCATTCTCTTGTGCCAAAGCCAACTTTCATCATCCTTTCTTGAAAAACATATTTCCTTTCATATTTCATAAAGAACATATATGTTGCTTAGAGTTATTACAGTTGTAGCTACCAACTTGTTTGATTTTGATTTCCTTATCTCCCACTTCTTTGAATCAAACACAAGTTTGTGTCAATGGTCACACATTTGACTTACACTTAACAGATTGTGTTTCATGACTTCGACCAAAAAAACATTTTTTGTCGTGGCATCCTTACTTCTAAGCTTGATTGTACCCTTTTCAATAATCCTGGTTGAGTTGTCATTTCCAAATGAAACTAATCCATCTCTTTTCTTCTTCAATGTCTGAAACCTGTATTTATCACCGGTCATATGCTTTGAGCATCCAATGTCAACATACCATCCATGTTTCTTTTGTTGATCTTGTAGAGCTAGATTGCATTCTTCAGTGTTGAATTGATCTTGCTTCCTTATCCATATCCTATGGTTCCTACTTATGACCATTGATATTCTTCTTTGGTTTCCTTGGGGAAATGATGAGTCTGCAATCTCTAGCTATATGTCCAAATTTTTTGCATTTGTAGCATTCTACCTCATTACTTAATGATCCAAATATGTTGTAGCTTATATTATGTACTTCATGAGATCTTCTTGGATAACTATTTCTTGTATAACCCTCATCATTGCTTCTATTCTTGGTATTGGCTCTACAATTTACAACTTTGTGCCTAACATTATAACATGAATAACATGAACCAAGAAAAATAGTTTGATACCTGGGAGTGGAAGATATTCTGAATGGTGTCTCTCTTCTGAATCCTTCTTCTTCTTGAGGTCTTTCTATAGATGGTTGTTGTTGATATTGACTTCTGAACATTCTAGGTGGTGTAGTGTCTCTGTAATCTTCCCCTTGAGTTTTCTTATCTTCTTGCTTTGAGGGACCTTTGACAACTTCTACATAGCTTCTTGGATCTACTTCTTGCTCTCTCATTTTGGAGCTTGAACCTTCCTATGTCTATGTCTGATCGTATCCCAAACCATATCTGTCATAGTAAGGTCTTTTACTGTTAATGATGTTGTCCAATATCTTGGTGTTGTTTTTCTTCATATCCTTCTTCCAAATATTTTTCTTTAGAGTGACTACCTATGCTTGTAAGCGTTCAATGTGTTGGATTATTCAGAGGGGGGGTGAATCAGTAATAGAGAAATTTAATCCTTTTTCACCATAAAATGCAAGTGTTATATCAATGTAGCATTATCATCCAATAGTTGCAGAGTAAATAAACAATGAACAAATGAGCCATAATACACATACACAGTACACCAGTGTTTTACATGGAAACCCAAAGTGGGAGAAAACCACATAATGTTTTTTCTTATATGTCTTTAAGAATCAAATTCATTGGAAGCACCCTTTGTTTTCCAACTGCAACTAGAAGGAGGCTCCAACCCCCTAGTTTCTCAGGCTACAACCTGAGGGAAGCTCCAACTCCCCAATTCTCTGGCTACAACAAGAAGGAGGCTAGAATCCCCTATTTTCTCTGGCTACAACCACCTGTCCTTGCCCCATCCAACTGACCTGAAATATAAGTGCCAAATGTAGAAATTGAATATGTCACTGAGAAACCTATCACTATACACTCATCAACCAATCTGATCTGATCACATATACCTCAAACATTATATCACAATTATGTACCTCAAACCATGTGCTCGAACCTCATTATTATAAAACCTCTATTTGTACCAATAACTTCAGCAACATACCTCAACCAAAATCCCTCAAACATGAACCAATACTAAACTTCAGTAGATCTGCCTCAAATCAACTCTACAGCAAGCCATAAACTCCCAAGAGGGCATACAACATATTTACAAGGAAAACCCTCAACTTGATTCATAAATTCAACACTACACATATGAAAACCATACCATTTTTTCTTCTTGTAGCGTTCTATTTCCGCAAATCCACTGCCACGATTTTTCTATCACACTTTTTGTACTGCAGTTCTTTTGCCACACTTTTCCTACTGTGATTTTTATGCCACACTTTTTTTGCCGCACTTTTTCTTTCGCATTTTTCTTGCAACACTTTTTATGCCACACTTTTTCTGCCATAGTTTTCCTGCCACACTTTTTCTGCTGCAATTTTTCTGCCACAGTTTTCCTGCCGCACTTTTCCTAGTTCACTTTTCTACTGCACTTTTTCTGTCGCAGTTTTCCTGCCACACTTTTTCTGCTGCACTTTTCTCTATCATTAATACCTGCCCAAATAACCTTTCACAAAAATAGATATTCAATGATACTCAAGTGTGATTTGAATGAGAGACCCTTGCCTCTTATTTATACTTTTATGTAGCTTCCTCAAGGGGTTACCTTCTAACCATCTTAACCCACTTTCCTTATTTTAGGGTTAACCCACTTATAACCACTTGTCCACTTAACTTAA
>ML784033.1:86769-104458 GCA_009831015.1 Picea engelmannii
TTACCTTCTAACCATCTTAACCCACTTTCCTTATTTTAGGGTTAACCCACTTATAACCACTTGTCCACTTAACTTAACCACTTTCCATAATTAGTAATTTTTCCATTAACTTTATTATTTAAATAATTTCTTTTTCACCCTCTTTGAATTATAGTGCACTCATCACTTCACTTTATTATTTAAATATTTTTTTTATTTTCAAACACTTTGACTACTTTGACCTTTTGGGGCTTCTAGATGACTCATGAGGGTTCTCCAACTTCAAATGGCCATAATTCTCTAACTGTGAGGAGTTATGTGACGTTCCACATACCATTTGGAATGACATAACATGTACTATCCATATAGAATAGTTTTACCTACAAATATATCAAAACTCATACCATTATCCATAAAAAAAACTTGGGTCCATTACCCAAACTTTTTTTCTACCAGAATTCGACACCGAACTTTATTCAAGGGTTGACATTAATTATAACCAACCCAATTAATCAACAATATCCCCTTTTGGCATTGATGGAAACACTATGATGCAATACTGAAGTCATGTCATGCAATACTGAATCATATCACTCATGCTCTTCCTGTGACCATCGCTCCCCTTGGAACCATGCCTCTATGATCTGCATCTGATAAATCTCTCCCCCTTTGTCATCAATGGAAAAAATATCTTTCCATCCGGGGCTTCTCCCCCTAACTAAAATGTCCTTGGGGATACTCCCCTGACTGAACTCTTCCTGAAACTAATCTCCCAACCTGAACTATCCTCTTTATGGTACTTCCTCATGTAAATCTAAGACATATAATACAAGCATTCAAAAGCATTCATTTTGAACTATAAATTACTCCTAGTCTTTGGCGAAAATACTCAAAGGCTTCCCATGGAAGCGGTTTTGTAAATATGTTTTTCACTTGTTATTTTGTGCCCACATATTCAACTTTGATGTTCTTATCTGCAACATGTTCTCGTAGAAAGTGATAATTGATTGGAATGTGCTTCGTCTTGAAGTGCATCATCGGGTTCTTTGAGATATTGATGGAGCTTGTATTATCACAATAGATTAGAATGAGATCATCATAATCTAATCTACTTGTATATCTGTCAGAGTTTGTTTCATCCATAGAACTTGTGTACAACATGTCATTGCTGCAATATATTCTTCTTTGGTTGTAGATAAGGATACTAATGATTGTTTCTTTCTTAGCCATGATTCTAAACACTCACCCAAGTAGAACGTTGCTCCATTGGTGCTTCATTGATCATCAATGCAACCTGCCCAATTTGCATCTGTGTAGGAAATAAGTGATATATCATTTCCTTTTGGATACCATAAACCAAATTCTTATGTTCCTTTGAGACATGAAAATCCTCTTCACTGCTACGACATGTGATTCCTTTGGTGTTGCTTGAAATCGTGCCACCTGTCCAATTGTCTGCATTACATATGGTCTATATGTTGTCACATATAGTAAGCTACCAATAATTGACCTGTATTGCCTTTGGTATGTAGACTTTGAATCGTCATATTTTCTCAACTTGCAACTGGTTTGCATAGGAGTGGTAATTGGTTTTCAATCTTACATTCCGAACCTCTTTAGCATTTCTCTGATATACTTAGTTTGAGAAATAAAAATTCCTTGGTTTCTTTGACATATATAAATACCCATAAAGAAGGATAGTTCTCAGAGTAATGAAATTTCAAATTCATCTTGCATATCCTTTGCAAACTTCTGGCTTAACCTGTCATCAGTACTTCCAAAAATAATATCATCAACATAAAATTCAATTAATAAAATACTATCTTGAGTTACCTTGATGTAGAGGTTGTTGTCCACACTTCCTTTTTTGAACCTTGTCTGTTGTAGATATTTATCCATTCTAGAGTACCATGCTCTAGGAGCCTCTTTTAGACCATACAAGGACTTCTTCAATTTGCACACGTAATCTTCATTCTTTGACAACTGAAATCCTTCTGGTTGTTCGATGTAGACTTCTTCTTCAAGTTCCCCATTCATAAAAGTTGATTTCACATCCATATGATACACTTTAATATTCTTGGAGCATGCATAATCTAAAATCAATCGGATTGCTTCCATTCTGGCAACTAGGGAAAATGTCTCTTCAAAGTTGATTCCTTCAACCTCTGCATATCCTTTGCATACCAATCTAGCTTTGTTCCTTGTAGCCTATCCATCTTCATTCAATTTATTTCTGAATTCCCACTTTGTTCCAATCATATTCTTATTCTTTGGTCTTGGAACCAATTCCCAAGTGTCATTCTTCTCTATTTGATCCAATTCTTCATCCATGGCCTTATTCCAAAATTCATCCTTGTTGGCCTCTTCAAACTTTTTTGATTCAATCGTAGATGAGAGTGCTAGGTGTATTTGTTCTGGTGAATGGATTCTTCTTCTAGTCTCAACTCCTGCATCTTTGTTTTCGATAATCTGATCTGAAGGATGATTCTTCTGTACTCATTTGCTAGGTGTCTTTGGAGGCACTTGATGAGCTTCCTCTTCTACTTATGTCTGATTCTCTTCATCTTCCCCTTCTAATTATTCTACATCTTCTACTTCTTCTTCGTAAAGTTGTTCCATTGATTCATTTTCTTCTTCCTTTAATTCTCATTCACCTGTTTCATCAATTGTTACATTGATGTTTTCCACAACTTTGTTCAATATCAGATTGTAACACTTGTATTATTTCCTTGTAACATTGATGCCATCCTCTCTTTTGATGTAGCATTTTCTTCCAAAAACTCTAAAGTTCTTCACATTTGTTGGTCTTCCTTTCCATAGCTTGTAGGGAGTTTTTCCAGTGTTGTTTCTGAGCATTACTATGTTTTGAATGTGAACCGTTGTATGCATTGTATGTTTCCAAAAGATATCTGTCAATTTGGAATCTATTATCATTGTTCGAGCCATTTCCTGTACTATCATGTTCTTTCTTTCAACAACTCCATTCTGTTGAGGTGTCCTAGAAATGGAGAATTGCCTTTTTATTCCATGCCTGCTATAGTAGTCCATAAATTCCTTTGAAGTGAACTCTCCTCCATTATCAAATCTCAAACATTTGATTTTTGAATCTATTTCATTTTCAACCATTTTCTTGTATACCTTGAATTTTTCAAAAGATTCTGACTTATTCTTGAGAAAGAAAACTGCAGTCATTCTTTTATAATCATCAACTAATAACATAAATTATTTATCACCTTTTAAACCCTTTGTTGTAGTTGGTCCAACTAGATCAGTATGCACAATTTCTAGTGGTCTTATCATTGAATATTTCTTTGATTTAAACCTGGTCTTTGTTTTCTTTCCTTGTTGACAATGCTCGCATAAAGTGTTGGTTTCGTGATCTGGGGCATTTCCCTAACTGCTTCCTTTTTACTAACTTTGACAAGGTTATAAAAGTGTATGTGACCCATTCTTCTATGCCATAGCCAATTTTCATCTTCCTTTCCTAGAAAACACTTTTCATTTCCAATTTCACTTAATACATATATGTTTCTTGAAGTTCTTGCAGCTGTTGTAATAAATTTTCCTAAACCTTCTTTTATTATCTCACACTTTTGTGAATAGAAAGTAAATTTATGACCTTGTTCACACATTTGACTCACACTTAGAAGATTATGTTTCATATCTTCTACTAGTAGAACATTTTCCGCCTTGGTATTCTTGTTTCCAAATCTGACTATGCCTTTTCCAATGATTTTAGTTGAATCATCATTTCCGAAGGAGATGATCCATTTCTTTCCTTTCTTAATGTAAGAAACATGTCTTTATCACCTATCATGTGTTTTGAATAGCCACTGTCAACATACCAACCATGTTTCTTCTGCTTAGCTTCTAGAGTGAGTGTGCATTCTTCATTTCTATATTGATTCTTCTTTCTTATCCATGTTATCTTCTAAGGTTCTTGTCTGTGACTGTTGTTGTTTTGTTGTGGTTCTCTAGGAGGAACCGTCGTTCTGCAATCTTTGGTCATGTGTCCAAATTTGTTACACTTGTAGCATTCCACTTTAGTGCTCAATGATTCAAACATGTTGTAACTTCTTCTTCGTGTTTCACTGGGCCTTCTTGGATAACCCTTTTGTGTATGACTTTCAAAGTTGTTTATGTTCTTGTTCTTAGCTCTGTAATTAATATCTTTATGTCCAAAATTATTTCATGCATAACATAAACCAAAAATGATAGTTTGATACCCGGGATTTGAATATCTTCTGAATCCTTATTCTTCCTGAGGCCTATCTATCAGTCGTTGATTCCGAAATTTGAATCTTCTCGGTGGAGGAGTGTCCCTATAATATTCTTTGTAGGTACTCCTATCCGCTTTTATTGGTTTTTCATGGCCTTTTGGATATGTTTCTTGTTCTGTTGTTGTTGGATTACTGAGAGGGGCAGTGAATCAATCATAGTGTAATTATAATCCTTTTTCTTCAAATAATACAAGTGTTATATCAATGTAGAATTATTATCCAATAATGAGCAATAAGAAATGAACAATCACACACATACATAGTACACCAACGTTTTATGTGGAAACCTAAATCGAGATAAAACCACAAAATGCTTTTTCTTATATGTCTTGAAGAATTACATTCATTGGAAGCACCAACTTCCTTTGTTTTCCAGCTGCAACTGGAAGGAGGCTCCAAATCCTTAGTTTCTCAGGCTACAACTTGAGGGAAGCTCCAAATACCCAATTCTATGGATACAACCATAAGGGGGCTAAAAACCCCTATGTTCTTCGACTACAACCGACAGGTGGCTACAACCGCCTGTCCTTGGTCCGTCCAACTACCCTAAAGTGGAAGTAGAATGATGGAACCACTGTCACACTATCACTGTGAGATATACCGTTGTAAACCTGAACCATGTATCAACCATGCATCAACCTGTATCTCAACATGTAATCAACATGTACCATAAACAAGTGCATCAACCATCCACCAACCCGTACCATAAACAAGTGCATCAACCATGCACCAACCTATACCAAACAATCTATAATCAACCTATACCATAAACAAGTGCAACCAACCATGTGCCAAGTATGTACCAATCATTTTTCAACTACTCATCAACTATGACTCATCAATATGTACCAACATCATCAACTATACACCTCATGTATGTGTCAACTCATCAACTACTTGTCTCAACCATGTACCCAACTTGTACCTCAACCAAAATCCCTCATCAATTTCATCATCCAAATATGATTTATAACTCTGTAATAGAACTAGTGTATATGATCACATACCTGCAAACCTTACTTAACTTTAAACAACAAGAGACTAGCATTTACATCAAACTTTTCTTTAGTCTCACATGACTAGTTTTGGATTAGTCAACAACCCTAAATTGAAATAATCATAACTTTGTAATTGTAATATTTAATAAAGATATGAAACTGATACAAAATGCTCTTCAGTGTGTTTTATGCAATTCCTCTAGGTTTCACTACTTTGAACCTCTTAGAAAAGTAGTTATAGCAAAAATGACATACCTTGTCGAATTCTGGCTTATTCTAGAGAGCGACATTGTAGAGCATGCCCCACACAGAATATTTGTTGAATCGATCTGAAATTGTTACACAACATACTACAGAATGTACTATAACCAAAACATTTGGTATTACTGAATTTTGATCTGTTATGAAGAAGTTATGACGTTTTTACCTGAAACACCTGTTTTTTGACTTGTTTCAGGACTAGCCACAAACCTTATTTTCCATAGAGTGTAACTCCAAAAATAAAACGACCCAAAAGATTAATTTTTTACCACAGATAATTGGATATTTTTCCTCAATGGAATAGAAATTTCATGGTCTGAACCATTCTATAAAAAAAAATTATTGTGAAAATGGTGAGATGACCTGTAAATAACATACCTTAGAAATAATCATCAAAATGATTTATCCTTCCTTGAATTTCGGCCTTCTTTTCTTCACCTTCCCTAAGAAATTCAGCTTAGATATCCTTTGGTTACCTCAGACACCTATAGGTATTCAATATTCTCAAGTGTTTCTTAAATGAGAGAGCCTTGCCTCTTATTTATACTCTCCAAGTAGCTTCCTTAAAAACATCTTCTAGGTCACTTTGACAACTTTCCTTATTTTAGGGTTAACCCACTTTTAATTTCTCCATTAAATTTATTATTTAAATAATTTATTTTGTATTCACTTTGAATTATAGCACACTCATCAATTCACTTTATTATTTACCTTCTAAAATCTCTTAAAGAACTTTGACTACTTTGACCTTTTAGGGCTTCTAGATGACATAAGAGGGTCCTCCAACTTCGTAAGGCCATAACTCTCAAACTGTGAGGAGTTATGTGACATTCCACATACCACCAGAAATGGAATGAAATGTACCATCCATATAGAATATTATTACCAGAAAATATATCAAAACTCATACCATTATCCATCAAAAAAACTTGGGTCCATTACCCAAACCTGGTTTCTCCAACTTCTCATGGACATAACTCTCTAACCATGAGGAGTTATGTGACGTTCCACATACCACCGGAAATGGAATGACAAGAACTATCCATACAGGATAGTTTAAATGAAAAATTCACTAACCATCATCTCATTATTCCACAAATAAGCATGGGTTCTCTAACCATACTTCTAGGATAACTCAATCCGCAAAGTGTTTTGCCGTGAGGTCTTTCACCATAAGGGGACCACTTTGGAGTTCATCCATTTCTACTTATTATCAAACATGAAAAGATAATACCGATTCATGTTTACATAAAACAATATTGGGTCCATTACCCAACCTTTTTTCTACGGGGATTTCTTCAAGGGTTGACATGAATGACAGCCAACCTTAATCAACAATCTCCCCTTTTGGCATTGATGGAAACACTCTGATGCAATACTGAAATCATATCACTCATGATCCCCATGGAACCATGTATTTGTCCTCTACATCTGATAAATCTTCTCCCCCTGGAACCATGCCTCTATCCTCTACATCTGATAAATCTCTCCCCCTTTGCCATCAATGGCAAAGGTATCTTTCCATCTGGGGCTTCTCCCCCTGACTGAACTGTCTTCCTATGGTTCTTCCTCGTGTACAACTAATACATATAAGATAAGCATTAAAAATCATTCATTTTGGAGTATAAATAACTCTGAGTCTCTGGCAAAGATACTCAAAGGCTTCCCGTGGAAGTGGTTTTGTAAAGATGTCTGCCACTTGTTCTTTTGTGCCCACATACTCAACTCTGATGTTCTTTTCTGCAACCTGCTCCCATAGAAAGTGATACTTGATTGGAATGTGCTTCGTCTTGGAGTGCATCACCGGGTTCTTTGAGATATTGATGACGCTTTTATTAGCACAATAGATTGGAATGGGCTCATCATACTCAACCTACATATCTATCAGAGTTTGTTTCATCCAAAGAACCTATGTACAACATGATGTTGCTGCAATATACTCTGTCTTGACTGTAGATAAAGATACTGATGATTTTTTCTTTCTTAGCCATGATACTAAACACTCACCCAAGTAGAACACTGCTCCATGGTGCTTCGTCATTCATCAATACAACTTGCCCAATCTGCATCTATGTAGGCAATAAGTGATAGATCCTTTCCTTTTGGATACCATATTCCAAACTCTCATGTTCCTTTGAGACATCTAAAAATCCTCTTCACTGCTAATACATGTGATTCCTTTGGTGCTCCTTGAAATTGTGCCACCTGTCCAATTGCCTGCATTACATTTGGTCTGGATGTTGTCACATATAGTAGGTTACCAATTATTGACCTGTATTGCCTCTGATCTGTAGACTTCGAATCACCATATTTTCTCAACTTGCAATTTGTTTGCATGGAAGTGATAATTGGTTTGCAATCTTCCATACCGAAACTTTTTAGCATTTCTCTGATATACTTGGTTTGAGAAATAAAAATTCCTTGGTTGCTTTGGCATATCTGAAGTCCCAGAAAGAAGGATAGTTCTCCAAGTAACGACATTTCAAATTCATTCTGCATATATTTTGCAAATTTATGGATTAACCTGTCATCATAACTACCAAAAATAATATCATCAACATAAACTTCAATTAATAAAATATTACCTTGACTTACCTTGATGTAGAGTTTGTTGTTTGCACTTCCTTTTTTGAACGCTGCCTGCTGCAGATACTTATCGAGTCTAGAGTACCATGCTTTAGGAGCCTGTTTTAGACCATACAAGGCCTTCTTTAATTTACACACATAATCCGCATTTTCTGACAACTAAAATCCATCTAGTTGTTCGATGTAGACTTCTTCTTCAAGTTCTCCATTCAGAAAAGTTGATTTTACGTCCATTTGATACATTTTAATATTTTTGGAGCATGCATAAGCTAAAAGAAAACAAATTGCTTCATTTCTGGCAACTGGGGAAAATGTCTCTTCAAAGTTGATTCCTTCAACCTGTGTATATCATTTACATACCAATCTAGCTTTGTTCCTTGTAACCTTTCCATATTCATTCAATTTATTCCTGAAGACCCACTTTGTGTCGATCACATTCTTATTCTTTGGTCTTGGAATCAGTTCCCATGTGTCAGTTTTCTCTATTTGATCCAATTCTTCATCCATGGCCTTATTCCAAGATTCATCCTTGTTGGATTATTCAAAATAGTTTGGTTCAATTGTAGATAAGAGTGTTAGGTGTGTTTGTTTTGGTGAACGGATTCTTCTTCTAGTCTCAACTCCTGCATCTTTGTTTCAGATAATCTGATCTGAATGATGATTCTTCTGTACTCGTTTACTGGGTGTCTTTGGAGACACTTGTTGAACTTTCTCTTTTTCTTCTGTCATATTCTCTTCATATTTCTCTTCTACTTCTTTTTCATCTTTTGCTTCTTCTTCTAAGGGTTGTTTCATTGATTCATTTTCTTCCTTTGATTTTGGTCTGCCTGTTTCATCAATTGTTATGTTGATGTTTTCCACAACTTTGTTCAATCTTAGATTGTAAAACTTGTATTCTTTCTTTGTACTTGAGTAACCAACAAGTACTCATTTGTCCACACAAGAGTCAAACTTTCCCATTCCGCCATCTTCTCTTTTGATATAACATTTGCTTCCAAAAACTCTGAAGTGTTTTACATTTGTTGGTCTTCCTTTCCATAGTTCGTAAAGAGTTTTGTCAGTGTTGTTTTTGAGAATTACTATTTTTTAAATGTGAACTGTTGTATGCATTGCCTGTGTCCAAAAAATATCTATCAATTTTGAATCCATTAACATTGTTCAAGCCATTTCCTGTAATGTCATGTTCTTTCTTTCAACAACTCCATTCTGTTGAGGTGTCCTAGCAATGAAGAATTGTCTTTTTATTATTATGATTGTTGCAGTAGTACATAAATTCCTTTAAGGTGAACTCTCCTCCATTATCAAATATCAAGCATTTGATTTTTGAATCCATTTCATTTTCAACCATTTCCTTTTAGATCTTGAAGTTTTCAAAAGCTTCTGACTTATTCTTGAGAAAGCAAACATCAGTCATTCTTGTATAATCATCAACAAATAACATGAATCATTTCTCACCTTTTAAGCCCTTTGTTTTAGTTGGTCCAAATATATTAGTATGCACAATTTCCAGTGGTCTTGTTGTTGAATATTCCTTTGATTTAAACTTGGTCTTCATTTTCTTTCCTTGTTGATAATGCTTGCATAAACTGTTGGTTGGTTTTGTGATCTGGGGAATTTCTCTAACTGCTTCTCTTTTGTTGACTTTGACAAGGTTATCAAAATGTATGTGCCCCATTCTTCTGTGCCATAGCCAACTTTCATCTTCCTTTCCTAGACAACACGTTTCATTTCCAATTTCACTTAACACATATATGTTGCTTTAAGTTCTTGCAGTTGTAGCAACCAATTTCCCTGAACCCTCTTTTCTTATCTCACATTTTTGTGAATCGAAAGTAACTTTATGACCTTGGTCACACATTTGACTCACACTTAGAAGATTATGTTTCATATCTTCTACTAGTAGAACATTTTATGCCTTTTCATTCTTGTTCCTAATTCAGATTGTTCCTTTTCCAATGATTTTGGCTGAATCATCATTTCTGAAGGAGACTGATCCATCTCTTTCCTTTTGTAATGTAAAAAACTTGTCTCTATAACCTGTCATCTGTTTTGAACATCCACTGTCAACATACCAACCATGTTTCTTCTGCTTAACTGTTAGAGCAATTGTGTATTCTTCATTGCTATACTGATATTACTTTCTTATCCATGTTATTTTCTGAGGTTCCTGTCTGTGACTGTTGTTATTATGTTGAGGTTCTTTAGGAAGGACTGTCATTCTGCAATCTTTGGCCACGTGTTCAAATTTTTTACATTTGTAGCATTCCACTTCACTGCTCAAAGATTCAAACTTGTTGTAACTTCTTCTCTGTGTTTCACTAGGTCTTCTTGAATAACCCCTTTCTGTATGAATTTCAAAGTTGTTATTTTTCGTGTTGTTAGCTCTGCAATTCACATCTTTATGTCCAAAATTATTACATGCATAACAGAAACCAAAAAATATAGTTTGATACCTGGGCATTAAAGATCTTTTGAAAGGAGGTGCTCTTATGAATCCTTCTTCTTCTTAAGGCCTATCTGTTTGTTGTTAGTTCCGAAATCTGAATCTTCTTGGTGGAGGAGTTTCCCTGTAATCTTCCTTGTATATCTTCCTATCCCCTTTGATTGTTTCTGCATAAATTTTTGGATATGTTTCTTTCTCTGTTGTTTTGGAGCTTGATCCCTTTTCTGTTTGATTGTTCCATGTCCAAACTTGTCAAGATGAGATTTTTTACAACTGATAATGTCATCCAGAACTTTTGAGCTATTCTACATATTTTTCTTTTGAATATACTTTCTTAGTGCGACAATCTCTGCTTCCAAGTTTCCAATGATCTTGTCATTTTTTTCTAGCTTTTCTTTGAGTGCTTCGTCAATTCTTTTATCTTCTTCTATTGGAACCTTCAATTTTGTGATCATTTGTTCTAGTTCTCGAGTATACTTTTTCTTGTCTAGTTCTTCTTGTAGTTTCTTGTTTTTCTTCTTTTCTCTTCTAATAACTTCTATGGCACACATTAATTTTTCTCAATAGTCAACTTCTACTTCTTCAATTTCTTCTTTGAATTCTTCATATTCTTCTTCAGCTTCTTCATATTCTTCTTTGGATTCTTCTTTGTCAGAGTCTTTTATTGCCATGAATAGAACTCTTCCTGTATCAATGTCACTGACTTCATCTTCATCTGATGACGAGATGTCTTCTTTGGTGCATAATCTTTTCTTAAAAAATTTCTTTGTAGTTATTTTGTCTTTATATGTGTGTTTTCCTTTTGAGTAACCTTCATCATTTCTCTTTTTCTTATGAAGACATTTGTTAGAAAAATTACCAATACCATCACAATTAAAACAAATTAAAGGAAGCTTACCTATATACCTACCACCGGTTCCCTTGTTCAATCTTTTGACAAAGTTGGCCACTTCTTCATCATCTTCTGAGACGTCACTACTGCTGCTATATTCTTCTTGTTCCTTTTTCTTTTTCTTTGGTATTTTGGATGCTTTGAAGGATGCTTCTTTTACATATGGATTTTCCTGTTCAGTTCTCATTTCATATGTTGTGAAGATTTCATGCAGTTCGTCCATGCTTATTGAGTTTAGATCCTATCTTTCTTCTAGTGCTTATATCTTAGGGTTAAATCTCATAGGAAGAGATCTTATTACTTTTTGAACAATTATAGATTCTTCAATTTCTTCTCCCAATCCTATGATTGCATTCATTGTTTCATCGACTCGTAAGAAGTGGGTTGCAATATTCTCATCTTCTTTCATTTTTAGTTGTTCGAACTGACCTCTGTAAGTTTGAAGCTTTGTTTCTTTGACTTTTGTATCTCCTTCATAAATATTTTGAAGCTTGTCCCAAATATCTTTAGCGGATTTACAATGTGTAACTTTGGTGAATACCGTATCACTAAGACCATTCAAAAGTGCATTTTTGGCTTTGGAATTACTCTCGCCGAGTTTCACTGCTTTGTCATTTGTTGGTGGAACTGTTGGTGTTGTGTATCCATTTACAATTGATTGCCAAACTTGAAATAGATGTGTCTGTATATATGTCTTCATCTTTATGTTCCAAAAAGCATACTTATGTCCATGAAACTGTGGTATTCCATTTTTATACAAGTTGGTACTCTCCATGATCTACCTTTCAACGGTTAAACTGATTTCTGAAGGAACCTACTCTGATACCAATTGTTGGATTACTGAGAGGGGGGGGTGAATCAATAATAACATAATTATAATCCTTTTTCTTCAAATAATCCAAGTGTTATATCAATGTAGAATTATTATCCAATAATGAGTAATAAGAAATGAACAATCACACACATACACAGTACACCAGTGTTTTACGTGGAAACCCAAATGGAGAGAAAACCATGGAATGTTTTTTCTTATATGTCTTGAAGGATTACATTCATTGGAAGCACCAACTTCCTTTATTTTCCAGCTGCAACTGGAAGGAGGCTTCAACCCCCTAGTTTCTCAAGCTACAACCTGAGGGAAGCTCCAACTCCCCAATTCTCTGGAAACAACCCCCTATGTTCTTCGGCTACTACCGGAAGGTGGCTACAACCACTTGTCCTTGCCCCGTCCAACCGCCTTGAAATAGAAGTAGAATGATGGAACCACTGTCACACTATCACTGTGAGATATACCATTGTAAACCTGTACCAACAAACCTGAACCATGCATCAACCTGTACCTCAACCTATAATCAACCTGTACCATAAACAAGTGCATCAACCACGCACTAACCTGTACCATAAACAAGTGCATCAACCATGCACCAACCTGTACCAAACAATATGTAATCAAACTGTACCATAAACAAGTGCAACCAACCATGTACCAAGTATGTACCAATCATGTGTCAACTACTCATCAACTATGACTCATCAATATGTACCAACATCATCAACTATACACCTCATATATGTGCCAACTCATCAACTACTTGTCTCAACCATGTACCCAAATTGTACCTCAAGCAAAATCCCTCATCAATTTAATCATCCAAACATGATTTATAAATCTGTAATAGACCTCATGTATATGATCACATACCTTCAAACCTTCCTTAACTTTAAACAACAAGAGACTAGCATTTACACCAAACTTTTCTTTAGTCTCACATGACTAATTTTGGATTAGTGAACAACCCTAACTTGAAGTAATCATAACTTTGTACCTGTAATTAATAAAGATATGAAATTGATAAAAAATGTTCTTCAATGTGTTTTATGCAATTCCTCCATGTGTCACTACTTGGAACCTCTCATAAAAGTATTTATAGAAAAAATGACATACCTTGCTAAATTCTGGCTTATTCTAGAGAGAAACCTTGTAGAGCGTGCCCCACACAGAATATTTGTTGAATCGATATGAAACTGTTTAAAAGAATACTACAGACTGTACTATAATCGACACATTAGGTCTTACTGAATTTGGATCTGTTATGAATAAGTTATGACGTTTTTACCTGAAACACTTGTTTTTGACTAGTTTTAGGACTAGTCACAAACCCTATTTTCCACGGAGTGTAACTCCAAAAATACAATGACCCACAAGATTAATTTTTTACCACGCATACTTGGATATGTTTCCTCAATGGAATATAAATTTCATGGATGGAATCATTCTAGAAAAAAATTTATTGCAAAAATGGTGAGATGACCTGTAAATAACATACCTTAGAAAGCATCATCAAAAGAATTTATCCTTCCTTGAATTCCGACCTTCTTTTCTTCACCTTCCCTCAGAAATTTGGCTTAGATATCCTTTGGTTACCTCAGAAACCTATAGGTATTCAATATTCTCAAGTGTTTCTTAAATGAGAGAGCCTTGCCTCTTATTTATACTCTCCAAGTAGCTTCCTTAAAAACATCTTCTAGGTCACTTTGCCCACTTTCCTTATTTTAGGGTTAACCCACTTCTAATTTCTCCATTAAATTTATTATTTAAATAATTTATTTTGTATTCACTTTGAATTGTATCACACTCATCAATTCACTTTATTTTTTACCTTCTAAAATCTCTTAAACCACTTTGACTACTTTGACCTTTTGGGGCTTCTAGATGACATAAGAGGGTCCTCCAACTTCGTATGGCCATAACTCTCAAACCGTGAGGAGTTATGTGACGTTCCACATACCACCAGAAATGGAATGACGTGTACCATCCATATATAATAGTATTACCTGCAAATATATCAAAACACATACCATTATTCATCAAACAAACTTGGGTCCATTACCCAAACTTGGGTTCTCCAACTTCTCATGGCCATAACTCTCTAACCGTGAGGAGTTATGTGACATTCCACATACCATTGGAAATGGAATGACAAGAAATATCCATCTAGGATAGTTTCAATGAAAAATTCACTGACCTTCATCTCATTGTTCCACAAATAAGCATGGGTTCTCTAACCATACTTCTAGGATAACTCAATCCGCAAAGCATCTTTTCATGAGGGATTTCACCATAAGGGGATCACTTTGGAGTTCATCAATTTATACTTATTATCAACCATGACAAGACAATAATGAGTCATATTTACATCAAACAATCTTGAGTCCATTACCCAATCTTTGTGCTACGAGGCTTTCTTCAAGGGTTGACATCAATGACAACCAACCTTAATCAACAATTATTTTGGAGATTGATCCATTTTCTATCTAATTGTATCCAAGTTTGGTCTTGTCATGATGAGGCTTTTGAGTGCTGATAATGTCATCCAAAACTTTTGAGTTGTTCTACATATTTTTATTTTGAATATTTTTTCTTAATGTGACAATCTTTGCTTCCAAATTTTCAATGATCATGTCTTTTTCTTCTAGTTGTTCTTTGAGTGCTTCTTCAATTATTTTATCTTCTTCTATTTGAACCTTCAAATTTGTGATCATTTGTTCTATTTCCTGAGTGTCTTCTTTCTTGTCTAGTTCTGCTTGTAACTTCTTGTTTTTCTTCTTTTCTCTTCTTCTAACTTCTATAGAAGTCAAAAATTATTCTCGGTAGTCAACTTCTACCTCTTCATATTCTTCTTCAGTGTCTTCTTTATCAGAGTCTTCTACTTCCATGAATAGAACTCTTTCTGTCTCATTGTCACTGACTTCATCTTCATCTTATGAGGAGATGTCTTCTTTGGTGCATAAGCTTTTCTTGAAACCTTTTTTTATTGTTCTTTTTCCTTTATATGTTTGTTTTCTATTTTAGTAATATTCATCATTCCTCTTATTTTTCTTATGATGACATTTGTTAGAAAAATGACCAATACCATCGCAATCAAAACAAATCAATGGAAGCTTACCTTTATATATGTCGTTGGTTCCCTTGTTCAATCTTCTGACAAAGTTGTCCACTTATTCATCATCTTCCGAGATGTCATTGTTGCTTCTATGTTCTTTTTCCTTTTGCTTTCCCTTTTTCTTTGACCTTTTGAATGCTTTGAAAGTTGCTTCTTTTATATCTGGATTTTCCCGTTCAGTTCTCATTTCATATGCTGTGAAGATTCCATGTAGTTCTTCCAATCTTATTGAGTCTAGATCTTCTCTTTCTTCTAGTGTTGATATCTTAAAATCAAATATCATAGGAAGATATCTTAGTACCTTTTGAACAATTACAGATTCTTTAATTTCTTCTCCCAATCCTATGATTGCATTCACTGTTTCATCGACTCATAAGAAGCTGCAATATTCTCATCTTCCTTCATCTTTAGTTGTTCAAACTAACCTTTGCAAGTTTGAAACTTTGCTTCTTTGACTTTTGAATCTCCTTCATAAATATTTTGAAGCTTGTCCCAAATATCTTTAGCAGATTTACAATGTATGACTTTGGTGTATACCAATTCATAAAGACCATTCAAAAGTGCATTTGTGGCTTTGGAATTATTTTAACCGAGTTGTATTGCTCTTTCATTTGTCAGCATAATTGTTGGTTCTTTGTATTCATATATAAATGATTTCCAAATTTCAAATCCTTGTTCCTCTTATGTGTTTTCATCCTTCTGCTCCAAAATGCATACTTTTTTCCATCAAACTGTGGGATTCCATTTTTATACATGTCTTTGCTCTCCATGATCTACCTTTCACTGGTTGAACTGATTTCTGAAGGAACATGCTCTAATACCAATTGTTGGATTACTGAGAGGGGGGGTGAATCAGTAATAGAACAATTTAATCATTTTTCACCATAAAATGCAAGTGTTATATCAATGTAGCATTATCATCCAATATTTGCAGAGTAAATAAACAATTAAAAAATGAGAAATCATACACATACACAGTACACCCATGTTTTACATGGGAACCCAAAGCCTGAGAAAACCACATAATACTTTTTCTTATATGTCTTTAAGAATTTCATTCATTGGAAGCACCAACTTCCTTTTTTTTCTAGCTGCAACTAGAAGGAGGTTCCAACCCCCTAGTTTCTCAAGCTACAACCTGAGGGAAGCTCCAAATCCTTAATTATTTGGCTACAACTAGAAGGAGGCTATAACCCCCTATTTTCTTCGGCTACAACCGGAAGGTGGATACAACCACCTATCCTTTCCCTGTCCAACCACTCTAAAATATAAGTGCCAAATGTAGAAACTGAATATGTCATTGAGAAACTTGTCAATGTATACTCATAAACCAATATGATCTGATCACATATACCTCAAACACTATACCACAAGTATGTACCTCAAACCATGTGCTCGAACCTCACTATTATACAACCTCTATCTGTACCAATAATGTCAACAACATACCTCAACCAAAAGCCCTCAAACATGAACCAATACTAAACTTCAGTAGATCTGCCTCATATCAACTCTACAGCAAGCCATAAACTCCCAATAAAACATCCAACATATTTGCAAGGCAAACCCTCAACTTGATTCATAAATTCAACACTACACATATGAAAACCATACCATTTTTTCTTCTTGTAGCATTTTGTTGTCGCGGTTTTATTGTCGTGAATCCACTGCCACGATTTTTCTGCCGCACTATTTCTGCTGTGGTTCTTCTATCGCACTTTTCTTGCTGCGATTTTTTTGCCACACTTTTTCTACCACACTTTTCTTGCCGCACTTTTTCTTCCGCAATTTTCTTGCCGCAATTTTCCTGACACACTTTTTCTATCGCACTTTTTTTGTTGCACTTTTCCTGCTGCATTTTTCCTGCCGCACTTTTTCTGCCGCACTTTTTCCTGCTGCACTTTTCTCTATCAATAATACCCACCCAAATAACCTTTCACAAAAATAGATATTCAATCATATTCAAGTGTGATTTGAATGAGAGACCCTTGCCTCTTATTTATACTTTTATGTAGCTTCATCAAGGGGTTACCTTCTAACCATCTTAACCCACTTTATTTATTCTAGGGTTAACCCACTTATAACCACTTGTCCACTTAACTTAACCATTTTCTGTAATTATCAAGTTCTCCATTAAGTTTATTATTTAAATAATTTATTTTGCATCCTCTTTGACTTATAGTACACTCATCACTTCACTTTATTATTTAAATAATTTTTTCTTTGCAAACACTTTGACTACTTTGACCTTTTGGGGCTTCTAGATGACTCATGAGGGTTCTCCAACTTCACATGGCCATAACTCT
>ML784033.1:116722-138246 GCA_009831015.1 Picea engelmannii
TTTAATTGAAAATATTTTTTTTTGTCATTTGGATTTTTCTCCTTTTTTATTTTAATTTATTTTTCATTTTTTTTCTTTATTATTATTTTTTTTCAATAACATTGGGATTTTCAGCCATGGTTTCTAAAATATTACAATTTTAAGCCCCCCCAAAAAGAGCGTGCTACTAATAACATCTATTTTCTATTCAAGGGTTGATCTTAAAATTTTGGTTCAAATGGTATGCGTTGTTAAGGCCATGATTTTAGAAAAGTTGCAATTTTATCCTTAAAAGGGGGGGGTGCTACTAGGAACACCACTTTTCAATTCATGGGTTATGTTTTGGTTGCAATGATATTAGTTGTCAAATCCAGAGGTTTCAAAGAAGTTGTAGTTTCAATCTTGAAAAACAAATTATTGCTATTAGCAACACTTTTCGATTTGGGGGTTGATTTAAAAGTTTATGTCAACAACATTATAATGCTATTAAGACCATGGTTGCAAAAGGTGGTAATTTTAACAAAAAAAAGGTGCTACCAATAGCACCACTTTTTAAAATGAGGGTAAAATTTGCCACTAAATCCAGACTCTACAAAAATGAGAACTCTGGAGGGTTCTTATTAAGCTTGTAACTGTGTTCCGACATTAGGGTGTGAAAGGTGAACTCTCAATCCCAACCCTCTCTTCTTATATAGCCTTTGAGGGTCATGCCACATGTCATTCTCATGAAAACATTCTAATTATTTAATTTCAAAATGTATAATATTCACCCACACATATAAACTAAACCCATAATTAGAAATTTCAAAAATACATAAATAGATATTATTCACCACCTTCCAACTATTTTTCCTATTTCTACTCCTAAATGTTCCCTTATCCTTTTTTTTTTTATTAATTGAGGGTGCACATGGAATACTTTTTTCCTATTTAAATATAACTTATAATTAAAGTCACTTTCTTGATCTTATTTTCAACTACCATGTATTTTTCCAAATATCAAAGTAAGTCTAATTTTACTTTTCTTTTTTATTAAATTATGCATATATCTACATGAGCAATCAAGTCATAAATGCACTTTTTCATTTTTTTATACCAAAATATTTATGCAAGTCAAATTATATTTTTCTCCCAAACTATACACATATACAAGTCAAAGTCAATACCAAGGGTGAGACCAAGTTAACTTAGAGCCTTCAAGTATTTGGTACCAAGAACTAGACATGATCACTACAACTCTTCAAGTGCCCTACGACAAGAGATAGACATAGCGTCTATGACTCTTCAAGCGCATGATACCAAGTGTAAGACCAAATCGACTCCAACCTTCAAGTATCCATTTTCATGGTGGGGGATATATGCCATGGTTGGGGCCTAGCTAGTTAACCCAACCTGCTTAGCTTTGGTGAGAGACTAATAGTCCTTAATGCATGCCCCTCAAAAAAACCTCACGAGTGATCGAAACCATGGCCTCCCCTCATGGAAACATGTAACCTCTAGGAAAAAACATAGTTTTTTCAACCTATTACACGACAATGAGGCTAGTAAAGAATATGAAACCTAGACCTCCTCTCCTTGATGGCACTCATCATGTCACAAATTTTCATACAACTCTTTTCCTATGTGTAAGCTTAATTAGCAATTATTATTCTTGTCTCTTCACACATCTAGAGACAAACACATCACATACTAATGTCCAATAATCATGAATAACCAATCAGCAACAATATACACATAACATTCATTGATACCATAACCCCATCCTAGGTCCACATATCTTGACTCAATTTGGAGTCCATATGCACGTGATTCTTCCTATCATACTTGAAAAACCATCAATAACATAACATAATATGGTAATTTACATCATATAAACAAGTGTTCATTTTCAATATCCCATGGCATCACTTATCACTAAAAGTTCATATTCACCTATATGACTTTTAGACACACATACATCAATATCAAGATACAACTCAACCTACTCATTAGTCACAATAAATCATGGCATCATATAACATAATCCTATCATCTGATACTATCACAAGGATATCAAAACATAAGCCATAATTAGACCAAATCAAATCAAAATTCTAAATCACATCATCCAAAAGTATATCTATCAATCAACCAAAATTCTATATTATCTTTTTCTTCTATAACAATAATAACATTGTCGAAATTCAACTCAATAAGATTGGTCTCCTTTTAATTTCCTACTTTTTATAAAAACATACCCATTATCAAAATTTCTATTTATAAAAAATACTCAACAATAATTTAAATAAACTATTATCTAATATAAAATTAAATTTTATATTAGTAAAACATGATTAATTTGATTGTACACATATCTCTATCTCTTACAACAGAAGGGACTACATGAAATTGGGCTTTTGATGTTTTGTGTGCTTTATAAACTTGGTTACATTCATGATTTTTCACTTCTTAGGCGTTTAATCTATTTAAAAAAAAAAATATTCACACCCCAAGATCTATAACCACTGATATGAAAATATAAATTTGAAAAAAATCATAACTTGACATATTGATTTACCAGATTTTAAAATGATTAAAATTGAAACTTTAAAACAAATTGAGATTGAAAAGCAACTTTTATAAGCGATAATAATGATGAAAAATATAATTAGTTTCACATATGTTTATCATTATCATGATTTTTTAAATATATAGTGTATATTCTTATATGATAATGAATTATTTTTATGCATAAGTTTTTTCAATAATTATTATTTCTTATAAATACATTTATGAATTAATGTATAAGTTTTATATTTTCTTATAAGTTATATAGTAATGAATTATTTTTATACATAATTTTTTAATAATTATTATTTTTTATAAATAAATTTATTTATAAAATTAATATATAAATTTTTTTCACATAATTATTATTTTTAAATATATTTATTTATAATAAATAAAAATATAATATTAATTAATAATATTTATCATATTGATTAATATTTTTATAATATCAATCAATTTATACGCACATAAAAAGCAATATCGTGAAGACCAAAACATTTCCAAAATCTTATAACTCTTGGGGCATTTTCTTTTTGTCAAATCGTTATATTTTATGTTAATATCATTTTGAGTTAAGCATATGCAGGTGTTGATTATTATATTTTATCCTTCAATTTTATTTCAAATACTATGATTTATGATATTGATTGATATTAATATTATATTAAATTAAAAATTATTAAAATATTAATTACTTTTTATTTATTTTTATGTTATATTAAATAATATAAATTATGATATTTATTATTATTATTATCCCCTTGTTTGTAGTATAAATGGAGGTATACATATCCTAACTTGTGACCTCTTAAAAAGAAATACATATTTTTAACTATTAGATTTACTCAAGCTATATAATACCATCAAAATATTTAATCAATTAAAATGGTCTAAATTACATCATTTGATAATGTTTTATCATATTAAAATATTTGTTACTGTTTTAATATAAAAAAATCTATATTGGATGATATCTTAACGTTTAATGATATTGTTTATATAATACCATCAAAATATTTTGTCAATTAACAGGCTCTAAATTATATCATTTGATATTGTTTTATCATATTGAGATATTTGTTATTGTTTTAGCATATTGAGATATGTGTTTTATTGATAGTTTCTAATATTTTGAATATTAGAAAAGTAGTCAGCAATTAAATTTTTAGAATACTATGATGCGGGTATTATAAATCTAAGTTATTAAAAACACGATCATTAGTCACATTGATACCAAGGTAGTATGCAGGCACTTAGTATCTCAGTTTTTAAATTTATTGGATCGATACACTTGTTTATAAGTTTAAGTTGATTGTACTAAGTCAATTTTAACTTAATACTTTTATTTTCTTTTGGAAATATGCTTAGAATTTAACCTATGTACACTTTAACATTAGTTTAACATTGATTTCATATAGTTTGAATTGCAAATTCAAATTTACATTCATGAAATCATTGGATTTCACCATAAACATTTAATTATATTAAATTTTCACAGTGGAGATTAAATTTTCACAGTGGAGTGATAATATCTTATTATATGTTTTTTTCAAATGAATTATAATATTTTATATTATAAAAAATCATATTTTTTTAGAAAAATATCATTATATATTTTGTTTGAAATTATTTTTTTATGAAAATTTAAAGTTTATAAAAAAATTATATATTAAAATATTAAATATGGATGGTAAATATACAAAAAATTATTATTTTAAATTTGAAATTTAAAATGTATTAAAAAATTATATATTAAAATATAAAATATTGATAATAAATGTATAACAAAATATCATTGTATTTATTACTTTAAATTATTACTTTATGAAAATTTAAACAGAAAAATTATATATTAAAATACAAAATATCAATTGAAATTATATATATATATATATATGTGTGTGTGTGTGTGTGTGTGTTGTGCATATATGTTTAAATTTTTACACTAAAATAACATGATTTAATAGAATAAATTTTTAAATTGGTGTAGCTTAGAGTTAGCTTAATTGGTATAGAGTCAAAGCAAGTTTTTCATGTTTGTTGTTGGTCTCCTTGGGCGAGGCCCCGTAATCAAGGACGGTCTATCTGGCTTACCATCCATGAAACATGATAAGTATTCCAAAGATTTTCCACCTGAACTTGGAATATTTAAGTGTAGTATAGATTTGAAATATGACATAAAGTTTTGTTGTTTATAAAATCATCTTTCAAGAGGATAGGAAAAAGAACAAGAATAAATTGTAATATAAATATTAGATAAAAAATATTAAATTGTTTTTTCCTTGATAAAACATGGGAATGCGACTATGAAAGTACATCTTTGGGGGAATTGCTTCAATAGTATACTTTGATGATAACATTAACTAATTATATACTTTGACGATAACATTAACTAATTATTCGATAAAACATGGGGAATGTGACTATGGAACTGTATCTTTGGGGAATTGATTCAATAGTATACTTTGATGATAACATTAGCTCATTATTTCAACAATTTATGACTTAACCAATGTTTACTAATCAAACAATTTCACCAAAAGTCATGGTTCTAAAGTTACATAACACATTCTCTACTAGGAAACAAACAAGTTAAGGTGTTAGTAGTTTTAAGTTAAAATTTGTATTATAATATTTCTTCATGGTTGCTTCTCCAGTTGAAAGACCATTTTTACATCTTGGGCATAACAAAAATAGAAGCATGGCCACAATAGGCAAACCAACTCAATAAAGTAAGGTGCTATCACAACCTCCATAACAATTCAAATCCTCAAAAAATAATTTTAATATATTCTTACAAGAGAATTATTAAATTACTTCAATTACCATAATCATATATTGGAACTCAAATCAACACCTATTTAAATCCTAAAAAACCTATTTAAATCTTAAAAAATAATTGATGTATTCTCATAAGATGATTATTAAATTACTTCAACTACTATAATCATATATTGAAACTCAAATCAACACCTAACACATAAATAGATAATAGTATTGGAGTTCAAATCAACACCTAACACATAAATAGCATAAATAGATAACATATAATAGATCTCACCAATATAGATAATAGTATTGGCACTCAAATCAACACCTAACACATAAATAGATAATAGATCTCACCAATATATTATAAAAAAAACATTATAATAATTAAGAAAAAACATCCTGCCACCGAGCAAAATTCCTTATTTTTATATAATTTAGAAACATACCAATGGTTTTCCATGATTAGTTAACTCCAGTAGCAAACTAAAGTATTGTATATTATTTTACTTCATAAATGATTAAACCCATACTAAACAACATTATTATTAGATGTGGGGTACAACATTATTATTAGATGTGGGGTACATGGGAATTTTATAGATATTCATAATGAGGCATTGATTTTTATGAGAGGAATTTATGGGAAAAAGGAGGATAAACGAACACTATGACTTTCTTTTCAAATACCATTAAAGAATATGCTTGTATTCTCTTTCCAATGACATTATAACATTAAATACTCTTATATTATAATAACCTCATTATGAGTTGTGAATTATAAAAAAGTATGTGTTTATAAAGTTGAGTAAATCCATAATTAAAGACATAATTTGAGTAAACCAAAAAATTGAGACATGATGGTTTAAGATTGGTACTTTATTTATATTTAAATACAATCTCTCTATGTTTGTATAACCCTGATGAAGAAGGATCACTTTTGAAATATCCCACCATTTGTTTATTGAAAAATGGTCTCATTTTTTGGAAACAATATTTTATCTCATCTTTCTCAAGTATAAATTATTAATTAATAAGCATGTCATAAGATTTTGTGGTGAAAATGTGGGTGTCTTCATGGCCATGAGATTTGGTGCAAGAAATTATACGCTAACCTTTGATTGCCATCGATGAATTGCCATAGGCCTCAAAAGTTGTGATTTTCTAATGCAAAGTTATGTTACAATATCAATGTTCCCATTCCCTTTTTCTACTGGAATTGATAAATGATGATGGATTTCTCAATGGAGGGCACGTAACATGGAATTTGGTGAAGTTCTATGTACAAGGATAATTAAGGAGATACTACCTAGGAAGAGGAAGTTTTGTGATAATGCCTACCTAGGAGAAGTTATATGTACAAGTTCTAGAAGTTCTATGATAATGCTTACCCAGGAGAAGCCATGTGATAATGCCTATGTGTATCTTAAGTATTTAACATACATAATTAAATTTGTGTGAAAATCAGCCTTGCCTTCGTTTTCTTTTAATTTATTTATTAAAATACTATTATTTAGATAATAAAGCATTATTATTAAGAGTTACCAAATACATTGAGGAAGTTTTTTTTATGTCATCTCAATTGGAGTTATATAAATCATTTTTCTTACAAATTTTATAGAGATAATAGAGAAATCAAATTTCAAATAAAAAAAATTCAGTCATTCATATTTAAATAGAGTATAAAATCACACTAGATTAATGATTAACATTTGATAATAAATAGGTTGTCTCATGAATCTAGCAAAGAACACAAAATAGTCATATAATATCCTTCTCATCCATATTCACTCCAACTCGGTCACTATAGTATTAAATTCATTTGGGTGCTTGGCTCCATAATATCATCACCCATTCTCAAATTAAACAATTTTTTTATAGAAATATTTTATTAATCAAGGATTTAGCCTGATACAAATCCCCCAACCTCTTCCAGAGAGTTGCTATAGTTTTGTCTTCATAAACATTGAATAATATTGAATTGACTAAACATATCTTGATAAGGGTTCTCACCATTCTCTCCAAAACCACCCACTCTTCATCTTTCATACTAGCGAGTTTGGTTCAAGATACTACAACCCATAGATCTCAATATATGAGAAGATCCTCCATATTGAGCTTCCATAGCTCAAAATTAATGCCATTAAACTTCCCCATTTCTAATCTAGATGTGATTTCCATTTCCTTGCAACAAAATTTGCTTCTACACAAGCTCTCACTCCAACAAAGATTACATAAAAAAACCTTGTCCCTAATGCCATGGATCCGAGGTGATTTGGATTTGATACCAAATGAAAGGACACAAAGGTGCATTATACACTTCCAAAATTAATCCATGAGAGACGAATGTGCGGAATTTGTTTTAAAACAAAATAGTTGCAAACAAACGAAATAAACAACAAACATTTAACAACATGATTTCGTGGGGAAACCCCTTCTAGGAGAAAACCCCAACACTCTAGGGCACACTCAATGTATTATTTAGAAACTAAATGGTTACAATACAAGTTATTTATACTCTCAACAAGAGTGTTTAGCAGTGACATATTTCCAGAGAAATTCCAACAACATAACTGTAAGATAAAAGTTACACACTCTATTTTCCTCTAGCCCTAATACTCAATAAATAGGCATAATAAAACCACAAATATTTTATGTTTTTCCATTTCTACATGCTGGAAACCACTAGCAAGTTATTCCTTACCATTGTTTTGCATTGATTTCCTGCCACTACTCAACAGTTATTCTCTTCCATTGCACTGTATTTATTCTCTACCATTGCTTTGCATTTATTCCTTGCTCCACTACAAAGTGTATGACACACCTATCCCAATAGTTGTTAGGTTTCATTCCTCCTCTACATATATTGAGAATTACCACATATCCATAAAATATATCAAGTATTCTAGAATGTGATAAATTTCTTGTTCGAAGGCTTCTCCTTGTTTGCTTCTCTTTTCCTAAAGTTATTTAGAAAACCACTAGTTTTTCTAGTGATGTTATCATTTTCTGCTTAAATTGTTTTTAGAGTTTTGTTTCCTTATATTTAAGTTCCAATCTAAATTAAGAAAAAAACCATATATAATTTCTTCATAATGACTTAGCAAGTCTTCAATATCAACAAAACGCTCTCAAATGGGCTCATAAAGTAGTCACGTTGTTCCATAAGCAATTTAAACCACTCATTTGACTCAAAATGATCTTCCTACTTACTCTAATTCATGATTGAACTCTCATATTCAAGTCTTGAATGCTACAAGACTTAAACCATTTGAATTATTTAGGTGAAGAAACATAGTTATACTAAAAAAACACTCTTACTTAATAAATCAACCTCCATAAATGATGAAGGATGTAAATATAAGGATAATTTTCATTAACATCCCCACACCACACATTCTACATTCTTAAGGTAATAGTGACACCTAATTTCTCACAAAGTAAGAGAGAATGGGTAAGTTTACATGTTTATTCATTTAATCCATCCATCCCCTTTCTCCACCAAAAGGTGATTCAAACTACACTCACACACATGTTGTTTCTTGTGAATATGACCTAGTTCCTAGTTTTCTACTTAGTTGGATAATCTTTTAACATATACAAAATGATAATCCTCGAACACATATTTTTACACCTTTTCATGTGGCCATTCACAATCTATCAGTGTTAGGAGATCACAACTCTCAATTAGTTATGAATATGACTTTTCATTTATGGATTCCAATGAATATATAATATTTATATATAAAGAAAGTATCCTCTTTTCATGACCATTCAAATTAAATGTTCATTGCATTCTTAATCAAGAAATGACAAAACATAACATTATCTGATTTCGTGATTCATGTGTATCTTTTACATTATTTAAGACGTTTTTAAAAATAGTATCATATGTATCTCATATATTTAATAGAAAATATATTGCTAACTCACCTTGCATGAGAAAACATACTTAATAAATTAAAAATATGTTATTAAATGGCATCAATATACAATCAAATGGCTAGACTATACTTTTGAGAAGAGCCAAGTTATAATCTATTAAAATATTAATTTTGAAATAATGTATTTGGTTGATTGTATTTTGGATAAGATAGCAATGTTTGTGAGAAAAAAAAAATGACGATATCAAGATTAAGAGTATTAATAAGATTTTAAATATATATATAATTTTATTTTAATAGTAAATAAAATTACATTTTTTATATTTTTTTAACATTTCAATATTTTTTTTTAAGAAAAAACCTATATAGATTTTAAATAAAAATGTTTTAAAATAGATCCATTTACATTATAAGTATCATTCATATATTGTCACTAACAATAAGGACTTATATAGAGTTATCTTAAAATAAAGCATCAATTTTATTTCAAAAATATATCTTCGAGTTATTCCAAAATAAAAAAAAATTGATCCCAAGATCAAAATTAGTATATGCATAGTCTCTAAATTAATATTTATAATAAACCCAAGATCAAAATCAGTATATGCATAGTCTCTAAATTAATATTTATAATAAACCCCAAATGAAAAAATATAAAAACATACATAGACTTTCCTTGGCATCAAAGAGAGAATCATAGACATATTTTATAGATTATCTGTCCACTTTTTCCTTTATATGGCATTGACTTGGGTCTAAGAGTAAACCGACTTTTGAAAAAAGACATAATTGTCATTGTATACATGTTGAAAACAGATAAAATAAAATAAAATAAATCTTAAACAATTTTGATCTCCTAAAAAATAGACGTAAGCACAAAATTCCCCACAAGGTTTATACCATTCATATAATCTATCACCTAATATTTGTATATTGTTACTCCTTTCTTAGTTGCAAGAATATGTAAGAGATTTAATGTCATCATCTTTGCAAAGTTGTTGGTACCACTCCCCAAGCCTACTTTGAAACTAAGAATGTGAAATCCTTTTGGACAAAGAACATCATCTTCTCCACTCACATGTGCTCCATCCTATGGTGCGCCATCAACATAATCCCAAGCCCTTGTCGAGTCTATTTATTCATTAACTATTTTCCTTGGAGCCTTTTCCTTTTTTGACTATTTAAATTTTTTTAACATGCTAATTCCTTGGGTGGGACACTATAATGTTGGGCTTATTTTTTTTTCAAATAAATTTGCATTTATTGCAAGACACACTCCCCATGCTTATTTTTTCCAAGAAAAATTACTCACAGAAAACCCTTTGAATACTTCCCCATGATCCATGGATGATAAGCGGGGTAAACTGTCGGCCTTGGAGAATCAAGAGAATTGAACCCGTGACCAACAACAAGCAATATAAACTCACGTATGGATCTAGACCAATTGAGCTTCCACGAGGATACACTCCCCATGCTATTATAAGAAGTAAATCTTTGAATTCATTTAAATCCCTATTCCCACACCATTTCCTTAAACTTTCCTCATTTGATTCACCTCTCCACATATCCTTAAGACATGTTACAACCTCCACTTCCTTCCAAACTTGAAACTTGAAGAGTGTAACTACAAGACAAGAGAAAATAGTAAATTGTCTCTTCATTTCCTTTACACAAATAACACTTGTTTGGCCCTTTCCATGTTCTTTTCTACCTAATATCCTAATTTAATACTTTATCATTCAAATCCATCCACATAAAAATTCATGTCTTCAAGAGGAATTTGAACTTACAAACATATTTTCATCACCAAATAATATTTTCCACTTTTTGTCCTTCTCATAATGTTTTATAGCCTACCTTTGAGTATATATTCCCAACAATGGATTCTTTGATCACTTTAGTTCATCTTCTTAACCTTTATTCTAACGTGACTTACACGAAGTCTGGCTATAAAAGCTTTCCACTACTCAACTTCTTCCCCAAACAATCTATTTTTTTATGTTGATTTCCATTCTTTCTTCCGCGTTGTAATAAAGTCTGAATCAACCACTTAACCAATTTTAAAGAGACCTTTCTCATACAATATTTGGAATAAATTATTGGATTCTTTGATCACTTTAGTTCATCCTCTTCAACCTTTATTCTAACATGACTTACACGAAGTCTGGCTATAAAAGCTTCCCACTACTCAACTTCTTCCCCAAACAATCCAATTTTTTATGTTGATTTCCATTCTTTCTTCCGCATTGTAATAAAATCTGAATCAACCACTTGACCAATTTAAAAAAAACCTTTCTCATACAATATTCAAAATAAATTATTAAACACTCTATAATTTACCCCATAACCAACACATGGGTCTTCTCCAAGCTAACCCTATTATGTTTTTCCACACTCCACAATAACCACCTACTTCATTATATTTTTCCACTCCACACTAACCACCTACCCATCAAAGAAAATGATAAAATCATGTCTTAAGGTTTCATTATGTTTTTCCGCACTAACCACGTACCCATCAAGGAAAATGATAAAACTATGTCTTAAAATAAGGTTCATTATGACAAGATTTAGTAAATCTTCTAAGCCAATCCTAACATATAATATATATGTTAACCTATAATATATAAAATAACACATATTACTTATAATATATAAAATACCACACACAGTAAATATCAGTCTAGTCATAATTTCATCACCATTGACATTCAAATTTTTCATTGCATTGGTAATCAAGTTGACAAAATATTACATTATTTTATTTCAATATTCATTGCATTCCTAATCAAGTTGAAAAATTATTACATTATCTTATTTTAATCAAGTTGAAAAATTATTACATTATCTTATTTCAATATTCATGTGTATCTTCTTCATTATTTAAAATTTTAAATAATATCATATTTATCTCATATTATTTAAATATTACATTAATTTCAATATTCATGTGTATCTTCTTCATTATTTAAACTTTTAAATAGTATGATATTTATCTTATATTATTTAAATATTACATTATGTTATTTCAATATTCATGTATATCTTTTTCATTATTTAAAATATTTAAATAATATACTTTTAAATAGTATGATATTTATCTTATATTATTTAAATATTACATTATGTTATTTCAATATTCATGTATATCTTTTTCATTATTTAAAATATTTAAATAATATTATATTTAATTCATATATAGAAAATATATATTTAACTTATTTATCTCATATATTTCATAGAAAATATATATTTAATTTGCTTTATGTTAGAAAACATACTTAATAAATGTTGTGTGGCAGTTTAGTTCTTGCTAAGTATATTTAGAAATGGAGATGATAGTTAGCACTTTATAATAATTAATGATGATGATTATTGACATCTACTTAAATCAATTAATATAGACACATTAAAAGATGAAATAGAAGAGGATTATTATTTAAAAAACTAATATCAACAATATGCTAACTAAAGGCTAATTAACATAGATCTTTAACAATAAACATATCCAAATTTAAATATGTAAAATTAAATGACAATTTAAAAAAAAAAAATCAAATGATAAAAAAAATTATTAAAATTTATGTTGAATTTTTTTTTAGAAATCAAATGATAAAAAAAATTTAAATATTAAAACTTATGTTCAAATTTCATTGAATACATATATACTAAGACATTGAAAAAATAACTTATATCTTCGCAATGCTTATAATATCATTTACAATTTTTGAAAAACAATCTACCCACAAATACATGGCAAGAATAAAGTACTTAATATGAAATGAAATATTCTCATAAAGTAACAAGAATTAGTTATGAGTACTTGAATAGAAGGTAAAATTCATTGATCGAAAGTCCCATTATCAGACATGAAAATCATGACAGGATAGCAATGTCGATGGTAGCAACAGAGGAATCGGTTGGCAACCGAAGTTTAAATATCACTGGGATGAAGAGTTCGAATAAAATTGTTGTCAACATGATAAGGGACAAACTCAAGATGATTTTTGAATAATGGAAGCATAAATATGGTTGAAACATCAAACACCATTCCAAAGGACAGTCTAAACTCATGCCCGTATCCTCTCTTCATGCTGTGTTGTTTGACAGAACATTAAATAGTGTATTAAAAATTCATCGTCACCTTTAGAACATTATTGTGAAGCTGACAATAACACTTCCAATCTATTCTCCAATGAAATGTTGACAATTTTTTTTTTTTATTATATAAAAAATAATGTTTTTAGTTCTCTGGTTCGAACAATAAAGATTGTGCAAAAAATTATAGTCAAAGGGAAAATTAATATGAAGTCAACGAATGATCGATCACTATAGTTCCTCTACGCCTTCGATAGAGACTAATAATAAAAAATGCTATCTTTAAATGATATCATTTATGTTTATCATAACTTTACTAACAATAATTGATAATGTTGAAATATCATATAATGATGCATGATTAATTCTTAATAGTGAGATCCCTTATAATTGATTCTTAAAAGTCACTTGTTTATACAATCTTAGATTAATAGGTCATTGATTGAGGGGATTACACACCTTAAGAGTTTTAATATCTCTTTATGCATCATCCACTGGGAATTTGATATGGTGTTAGTATTATCACTTACATAACCAAATGGGTAGGCTATACTTTTTTAGACGAGGTAAGTCATAATCTATTAAAATATTAGTTTTGAAATAGTGCATTTGATTGTATTATGGATAAGGTAGCAATTGTTGGATCATGTTGTCATTGATGTCAATGATTTGATTGATTGATGTCATTGATTAATGTCAAGTGTTTGTTTGATGTCAAAGGATTGATTGGTTTATGATTGATGTAATGTAATATGTATTGTCCTTAATGAGAATGCATAGATGAAGATGGATCATTGAGTTGTCATTGATATGATGAAGATGGATCAATGAGTTGTCATTGATACATGATGAATATGGATCGATGTGGTTTCATTGGTATATGCTGCATTGTTGGAAAAATGTATAGATGACTCATTATTGTCTTATCATGATTGATAAGGTGCACAAATCGATGAACTCCAAAGTGGTCCCCTTATGGTGAAAACCCTCACGGGAAGACGCTTTGCAGATTGAGTTATCCTAGAAGAATGGTTGGAGGACCCATGCTTGTATGTGGAATAATGAGATGAAGATCAATGAAGTTATTGGTGAAACTGTTCTAGATGGATAGTACTTGTCACACCATTTCCGGTGGTATGTGGAATGTCACATTACTCCTCATGGTTTGAGAGTTATGTCCCTACAAGGTTAAAGGACCCCCATATGAAGGCTTGAAGCCCCCAAAGGTCAAAGAAGTCAAAGTTCCTTAAAAGAAGATATCATTATTTAAATGATAAAGTAAAGTGACAATGTCAAGGTGGATTATTGACAAAATCAAGATGAAATATTTAAATGATAAAGTATTGGATAACTTTCTATTTATGGAAAGTGGTTAACCCTAAAATAAGGAAAAGAGGTTAAGTAACCTAGAAATGGGTTAAGTGACCTAAAAATGGGTTAAGTAACCTAGAGGATGAAAGTATAAATAATATAGCAATGGTCTCTTGCTAAATATTCTTTGAGTGGATCAATGGAGAGCTTCTTGTGAGAATATCTTTTGGAGTATTGATGGAGAGCTTCTTGTGAGAGAATTTTTTGTGTGGATCTCTTGAGCATGATTGAAGATCTATTTTGAGAAAGAAAGAGTGAGGAGGATCTCATGGACACAACAAAGTTTCGACAATATCGGAGATCTTGACGGAAAAAGTCTCGGAGATTCAGAAACCCTAGTTTCTGAGGTGTACGCAGGCTATAATGGGCTAGGACACGTACATACGTGGGCTATATGAGGACATGGTGTTTACAATGGATAAAATCATGGAGATTTGTGTTTGAGTTAATGACTGGCTGTTGAAGACTAAAGCAGGTTCCAGATTGGCATTCTATGGGCTCAGATCTATCACTGAGACTCTGGTACGACTTCATTATTGTCTTGATGGATACTATTTCTTGTTGTGTTGTGAATGCTTAGGGAATTCTCGATATGGTTGCTATGATGTGATTTATGCTGGTTGATGGAGTGAGCAGTACTCTTGTGATTCAGTGGTGATATGATTACTATGGTATACTAGTTGCTTATGCATGATTGTTTTAGTATTCATATTGATTGGTTGTGGTCCATGAGCAAGCTATTGGAGATATTGGAGGTGTTGTGACTGGTTGGTGGTCATTTTGGACAGTGAGAGACAAAAGAGAATGATAAATTGGTTGCAGAGGATTTGAATTGATCTTGAAGGACAAACCCTAATAAATCAGAAGGAATACACATGTTGTTGTATACACTGGTCACGTACATATGCAGGTTGTAGTGAGCCAGGACACGTACACACGCGGGCTGCACTACTGACATATCACATACCTATTGTAGATTGATATCTCTTGAGGATAGTTTCCTCATCTCAGTTGGTGTTGAGGGTGTAAGCTAAGTCTTGCATTATAGAGTTGGTGATCTTGTAGAGTTGTACTCTATTCAGTTTTGCTGAAAAACCCCAAGGATTGTAGTTCGTAATAAAAAGAAAATTGTACATACATCTTGTGTTCTTTGTGTTCCTTGCGGAGATGATTTGTTATTGATATATTGTTGATATATGTTCACATCTAACTGGTTATAAATGACAACAATAAGTAATGTGTTAATAGTGATTTCTAACTAATGAATTTTGTGTAAAAGGGACGTTTTGGGAAAAAGATCCTCACACTCATTCACCCCCCCTCTAAGTGTGGTACATGTGTCCAACAATAGGTATTAGAGCAGGCCTTCATTATAATCCTTAAAAAGCTTTAAGGAGATCCATAGACACACAAATGGATGATGAAGTACCAATCCTTGATGAGGAAAACTATTCCACTTGGAGAATAGAGATGAGAGTGTATTTGAAGACAATGGGAGAAACTATTTGGAAGGTAACCATTGGTGGATCAGTTTCTTTGAAGAAAAAGTCAAAGTTTGCATCTCAAAGGGAAGTCAAGAAGAATGATGCATTGTCTCTCAAGACCATTCTTAGTGGACTCTCAAGCCCTGTCAAATAAAGCATGGAACAATGCACTTCCGCCAAGGATCTATGGCTAAAGCTAGAAGAGACATATCAAAGAAAGAAGGAGAAGAAAGATAGTGAAGACCACTTCATCAAGATTATCAAAGGTAAAGAATCATCAAAAACCCTTGATTGCATTATTTCAAAATGTGATCTTGAAAACATTTCAAGTGAAGATATCACAAAGGAAGATATCAAAAGTAATTCAAATGAAGGCAAAGAATCTCCAAAGACTCTTGATGGAAATAATTCAAAATGTGATGATGTTGAATTTTTCTCAAGTGAAGAAGATCATCTAGAAACAGTTTGTGTAAAGTTTGATGGTAGTTATCCCATGGAAAGAATAGAAGAATATCTATTAGAACTTCAAGAAGACGTTGAAGAGGGTTTATATAGATGTAGAAGTGATCATTTTTATACACACTATAACTATTTTTCGGATAACACTAAGAATTTTCTTAGGAGGAGTCAAAGGCACATATTGAGGTTAAAAGGAATGCTCAAAGAACAAGAAGAGATAAATAAGACTCAACTAGAAGAAAAGGAAGAAGAAATCACAAGACTTAAGAATGAGAAAGAAGATATAAAGGTAGATGATGAGATTAGCAAAATTTTTGAAACTATTGTCCATCTCAAGACCCAAATTGAAGAAGCCAAAAGGATAGAGAAATTATTGAAGAATCAAATAATTGAAAAGGAAGAGTCATGTTGTAAGTTAGAAGCTGAAATTTTTGACCTTAGAAAGAAGGTAGAGAATTCAAACAAATTCTTGAATCACTCACAAATCTTGGATGAGATCTTGGAAATTCAAAGATCACCATATGATAAATCAAGTCTTGGATACAAAGAAGAAGTTACACATGCTGAAGAAAGAACCTCAAATAAGAATGAGGTAAGTCCATCAAAGAAGGAAGACAATGTTACAAAGAAACCATCTACACAAGGCAAATAAAATTTCAAAAGAACAAAGCAAGGAAGACATCAAGAAGCTATCTTTGGGACACCAAAGCAAAGGTATCAAAGTATTTTTCATGCGAATTGTTATTCATGTAATGAATATGGTCACAAATATTTTGAATGTAGATATTATGAAAGAAGATATAATGGAAGATTTCATAACACCATAAGGTGTTGGAGATGTGATAAAGTAGGGCATATTGTTGTTCACTGCAATTCCATGAGATGCTACAGCTGTAGTGGATTTGGCCACAAATCCCATGAGTGGTGGTACAAAAGAAGAAATTCCATGATGAGGAATTCACATAGCATGGATAGAAGAAGGAATGAGGTAATAAAGGGAGACATCTTTGAAAATATGGATGCTCATAGCTCAAGTTCTTAGGAGCAGGGACACCTATAGAAGTGGGTGAAGAAGATAGAGAAACCAAAATAGAAAGAAAGTCTAAAGGGAAGCTCAAATATGTCATCTACTGAGGTATACATGGGTGATAGTGGTATCAGTCACGTACATATGCAGGTTGACCTTGTATAGGTCACGTACATATGCGATCTGTCTGTGCAGCAGGCCGCGTATATGTGAAAAATCCTTGGGAAAAAGGCAATGCACAGGGGTTGTAGCTTGATGTGATGGTATAACTCTGTGATGCAAGGTTTGACATTGTTTGTTGTAGGTTCTGACACCATTTGTTGCAGGTTTTCATGAGTCCATATTGGATTATGTAAGGTGAAGATGTAAAATTAAAATCTCGGGTGCATGGCATGATGCATTTTATGTTGAAAGAACAATGTTGGTTATAACAGTGAAGTTATGGCACCTTGGTTATGTGATATATATTGATGATGTATTGTAAGCTTACTTGTTGGAAAAATTGATGCATGAATTTGGCATATGGATGGGCTACGCATTGGGACATGTGGTTGGTAAGATTGATGAGGTGATCATGTTGTACATATAGTTGATGCATGATTTGTACATTGGTAGAGTCACCTACTAACAATTTTATTGGCACATATTTTATGGAGGATTTGGCATACATGTATGGGGAATCATGATATTGTGGTATTGGTGCATGGTGATGTACTTGCTTGGTACAAGTGGTGATACATATTGATGTACATAGTTGGTACACTCATAGATGGCATTAGTATTACTCGATTAGCACAACAATTGGTATTTGTTGGAGATACATGATTGTGGCACTTGGTTCATGGTAGAGACATATCATGAGTGATATGACACATGGTTTTCATATTGGTAGATTCACATGGTTAGTTTATTGGAAGATGCACATGGATGGCATATTGGTAGATGCACATGGTTGGCATATTGGTAGATGCACATGGTTGGCACATTGGTGGATGCACATGGTTGGCATATTGGTAGATGCACATGTTGACATGTTGATAGAGGCATATGATTGATACATTCCATGGATGATATCTTTTGGCACATTGCATGATGTTGATGTACATGTTCGATGCAGTAGATGGGTATTGTGCATGATGAACACACATTTTGGTACATGATGTACTTGGTTGATATATTCTTTATTTCATTGTTGACATATCTTTTGTTTCATGATGTATGGTATGGCACAAATTTGATGCATGAACAGGTCCAAGGATCGTCATATGGTAGCATATTGTTCATCTTGCAGAGAAGATAGGGGGATACATACCCTTAGGGGGAGTCATTCTTCTTCCCATGATTCTAGGAGGAGATATTTATCATATGCAAACCTAGAAAAGAGCCCTATATTTGAAGAAAGAAGCATAATTCCAGGGGGAACGATGGTCATAGGGGGAGTATGAGTGATGTATCTTCAGCATTTCATTAGAGTGATATCCCTTGTTCAAAAGGAGAGATATTATTCAGAGGAATATCAAAGGCATTCAGACAGGGGTAGCATCCCCAAGGAGAGTTCAAGAAAGGGGAGCATCCCCAAGAGGAGAGTGACCCTTTGCCATTGTTTTCAAAGGGGGATAGATAATCACATTGATGTGATTGATGTTTATTGATGGGGAGAGATAATCACATTGACTATTGATGTAGAGAATGCCTTATCTACATGTTGACATCAATAATTGGTAATTGGTGTTGACATCAATGTTGGTATTTCCATCAATGCCAAAGGGGGAGATTGTTGGATCATGTTGTCATTGATGCCAATGATTTGATTGATTGATGTCAAGTGTTTGATTGATGTCAAAGGATTGATTGATTGATGATTCATGTAATGTAATATGTATTGTCCTTAATGAGAATGCATAGATGAAGATGGATCATTGCTTTGTCATTGAAATGATGAAAATGGATCAATGAGTTGTCATTGAAATGATGAAGATGGATCAATGAATTGTCATTGATACATGATGAAGATGGATCGATGTGGTTTCATTGGTATATGCTGCATTGTCGAAAAAATGTATAGATGACTCATTATTGTCTTATCATGATTGATAAGGTGCACAAATGGATGAACTCCAAAGTGGTCCCCTTATGGTTAAAACCCTCACGAGAAGACGCTTTGCGGATTGAGTTATCCTAGAGGAATGGTTGGAGGAGCCATGCTTGTATGTGGAATAATTAGATGAAGATCAATGAAGTTGTTGGTGAAACTATCCTAGATGGATAGTACTTGTCATACCATTTCCGGTGGTATGTGGAACATCACATAACTCCTCATGGTTTGAGAGTTATGGCCCTACAAAGTTGAAGGACCCCCATATGAAGGCTGAAAGCCCCCAAAGGTCAAAGAAGTCAAAGTTCCTTAAAAGAAGATATCATTATTTAAATGATAAAGTAAAGTGACAAAGTCAAGGTGGATTATTGACAAAATCAAGATGAAATATTTAAATGATAAAGTATTGGGTAACTTTCGATTTATGGAAAGTGTTTAACCCTAAAATAAGGAAAAGAGGTTAAGTAACCTAGAAATGGGTTAAGTGACCTAAAAATGGGTTAAGTAACCTAGAGGATGAAAATATAAATAAGATAACAATGGTCTCTTGCTAAATATCATTTGAGTGGATCAATGGAGAGCTTCTTGCGAGAATATATTTTGGAGTATTGATGGAGAGCTTCTTGTGAGATCATTTTTGGTGTGGATCTCTTGAGCATGATTGAAGATCTATTTTGAGAAAGAAAGGGTGAGGAGGATCTCATGGATGCATCAAAGTGTCGACAATATCAAAGATATTGACGAAAAATGTCTCGTAACTTCAGAAACCCTAGTTTCTGAGGTGTAAACGGGTTGTAATGGGCAAGGGCGCGTACATATGTGGGTTGTATGAGGACAGGGTGCGTACAGTGGATAAAATCATGGAGATTTGTGTTTGAGCTGATGACTGTCTATTGAAGACTAAAGCAGGTTCCATATCGGTATTCTATGGGCTCATATCTGTCACTGAGACTCTAGTATGGATTCATTAATGTCTTGATGGATACTATTACTTGTTGTGTTGTGAATGATTATGGCATTCTCGGTATGGCTATTATGATGTGATATATGTTGGTTGATGGAGGGAGAAGTACTCTTGTGATTCAATGATGATATGATTTCTATGGTATACTAGTTTCTTATGCATGAGTGTTTTAGTATTCATATTGATTGGTTGTGGAGCATGAGTAAGCTATTGGAGAGCTTGGATGTGTTGTGACTGGATGTTGGTTAGTTTGGACAGTGAGATACAAAAGAGAATGATAAATTGGTTGTAGAGGATCTGAGTTGATCTTGAAGGACAAACCATAATAGCTCAGAAGGTATACGTAGGATGTTGTATACACTGGTCGTGTACATACACGGGCTGTAGTGAGCCAGGGCATGTACACAGGAGGGATGCAATACTGACAGGTTGTGTACCTGTTGCAGATTGATATCTGTTGAGGATTGTTGCCTCATATTATTTGGTGCTGAGGGTGTAAGTTGAGTCTTGCATTATAGAGGTGGTGCTCTTGTATAGTTGTACTTTATTCAGTTGTTGCTGAAAAACCCCAAGGATTGTAGTCCGTAATAAAAAGAAAATTGTACATACATCTTGTGTTCTTTGTGTTCCTTGTAGAGATGATTTGTTGTTGATATATTGCTGATATATGTTCACATCTAACTGGTTATAAACGACAACAATAAGTAATGTGTTAATGGTGATTGCTAACTAATGAATTTTGTGTAAAAGGAAAGTTTTGGGAAAATGATCCCCACACTCATTCACCCCCCCCTCTAAGTGTGGTAGGTGTGTCCAACAACAATATTATGATGTTTGTGGAAAA
>ML784033.1:138393-177149 GCA_009831015.1 Picea engelmannii
TTAAAAAAGAGATCAACTCATTTGACTCACATCACTCTAGTATCATCCATATATAGTCACTATCAACAAGGACACATATAGAAATATCTCAAAATAAACCATCAATTCTATCTCAAAAACATATCATGGAGTTGTTTGGAAATCAAAACATGATCCCAAGATCAAAATTGGGATATGAATAGTCCCTTAACTAAAATAATATTTATAATACAAACCCCAAGTGAAAAATACATAAACATACATAGACTTTCCTTGGAATCAAAAGAGAGAAGCATGGAGATATTTTGTGGAATGTCCATCCACTTCCTCCTTTATATGCCATTGTCATGGGTCCAACAGAAACTAGCATTTGAAAGAAGATATTATTGTTCATTCCTTTCCCTATATACATGTTGAAAATAGATAAAATGAAATAAGGCTTGAAATATTTTGATCTCCTAAAAAATAGACCTTATCACAAAATTCCCCATAAGGTTTGTACCATTCATCCAATTTATCTCCAAAGATTTGTATTCGTGTTACTCCCTTATTAGTTGTAATAATAAGTAAGAGATTTAATGCCATCATCTTTGCAAAGTTCACTACTACATATTGAAAAATTCGCGACGACTGCTTGTGACGAAAGTAACCTTTCGTCACAAAATTGAAGATAAAGAATTTAATTTTTAAATGTTTTTATAAATCCAGCCCAAGTTTGTAGCTCTTCCGACAACACCTTTGGCTATCGTCACAAGAGTGACGAAACCAGATCTACGTCGCAAGAGCGACTGCTATAGCAAGATTTGCCTCACCATTTCTATATTGCACAGAGGGCCTTTTTCCATTTCCCTATGTAGACTTATCATCCCTATTTGATGAATCCAGAGCTAAAAATATACATTTTTCCACATATACGCTCCCTATCAATTATAAAAGATGTGTATACACTTGCTTCTCCACTACAACTCGCGTATATCGAGATTTGTGTCAGAAAATAAAAAATGAGGTCGGGTTTCGATGTCACGACAGAAGATCTCTGATCCTTGGCCTTCCATATACTGGATATGTTCTGACTCGGCCCTTCAGTTGCATTTTGAAGGCTATAAGAGCACAATTTCGAGCTATGGAAAAGAAGAGAAAGCATTCAACTTTTAGAGCAAATTTACTCTAGAGAAATTACTTCATATTGAGTCTGCATCCCTTTGTCCCTCAAGTCTGAACACAATGTTCAAACCCCAAGCTCTTTCCCTATTTTTTAGAGGACTTCATTACCTCTTTCCTATGATCTTGCCTTTGGTGGAGGATTGAAGTGGTGGAGACCCAGTTGGAAGGAACTCAGTTTCTTGGTTTCGAACCGTGCCGACACAGAATTCTGTAATGTTGTCACTTCTGTTGATCAATTATTAATAGAAATACTCCTTTACCGTCCTATTGGTATCTTGCAAATATATGATTATTATCCATGGGCATGTTTGTAATGTTTATTAATGGATTATGCTATCTGATGTGCTAACCCCTTTTATATCATTACTATGTACTTGCTCTGCTCGTTTGTTGAGAATTTCTTGCAGGTATAAAGCTTTGGGTCAAAGTGCTCAACGATGGAACATCATCAAACATTGGATCAAGGTAGGCCTCTTTCTTATATTGCACATTAGTCTATATAGCATACGTTGGAATTGAGTTGACTTCTGTAGTCATACCTATCTGTTGTGGTTTTACCCTTAGCCATAAAGAGTTTTTCCCTTGTAATAGAAATGGTGACTCCACTGGGGAGAGATCTTCCTTCTAAGGGTTGAAGTACTTTGTCTTCTTACATTTCTCTTTTTCCTTTGTATTTCTTGTCATATCACTACTTGACAGATTCTGTTCACTCCGAGTCTAAGTTTTCAGCCTTGTGCCCTTGCCTGACCTTGTTTTAAAGCATATACGCCTTTTTTGCCTAGATAGTCAAGTATACACGCTTGTTGTCTCACTGCAAGAAGCGTATATATGCTTTGTTCTCCTGAACAGTAGCGTATACCACTTCCCCTTTCTTGTTTGCTTGGTTTAGTGACTGTTGGGTGGGATTTGAAGATTGTTGAACCTTCTTAGGTCTCTATAGTGCCTGTTGATATTTTCTAGGATGACAGGAAACCTGTTTGGAGTTGAACTTTTGGGCGGAGTCTTTCTCTTTGTTTTCCATTTTTTATTTATCCTTGTTATCTGGGTTGTTTGCTTGGCTGCTTGGTATTCTTCTCGAGTTATTGCTTTTATACACAATAGAATTTATATATCAGGTTTCTCATCAGTCCATGCATTTTCTTTTTAGTATATTGAAAATAAAAAAAAAATAGGCATTTTTCATTGGTTGGCGTTTCCGTCTTGGAATATTTATCATTAGCTTAGCACATTTAGTGAAAGATTGCATTTTTACTTATGAATTGTAGAGTTGAAATTAAAGACTTCACTATTCTTATTAGCATATCATTCATTGAAAATTTAAAGATAGATTTTGCATTATATCCATATTTATTTTCTTGCAGAGTCATAACACCATGAGTTTCACTTCCATACCTTTTTGAGTAACCATGACCAATAAAATTTACGCTTTAAACTAAAATTGATTAGTCGCGATTTTATTTTTTTAGGGTGCACAAACTAGCCTAGGATTTAGTGCCTTGGAATAGGATCTTGTGAGTAAACTTCTCCAAGGCAATTAAATCAACATATATGTCTGAGATAAGGATTTGAGAAGTCTATTGTATAATTGGTAATATCAGGAGGCTCTGCTCACACCGGAGTTAATCATGAGGTCGCGTGAAGTTAGTTGAAGGGATAACCCCTGGATACTCACCTAGTGTCAGCAATATTTCTATGGATTTATTTATATTTGGGGATCTTGCTAGTACCCATACCTCTATGAGAGGCAATGCTTTCAAGGTTTTGGGCTTTGCTACCCTACCCATACGGTGATCTGGACTTATGACTGCTCGCCTGTGCATCAGTTATATAGTGGTTTATTAGTTTCTTGAATTAGGTATCTCATAGATTACTTGCAAGGGTTATTCTTCTTGTATCCTGAGTCAGATAAGGGTCGGACATCACACAACCTTTATGGAGGATTACCTCTCCAGGGGGATCCAACCAGTTGGTTGTTAAGCCTACAAGGGCCCTTATAACAGAGTCTGTTACCTCCAAACTTTAACGAGTAGTCTCAGGTCCCTATTGGACGAGACATACCTTCTCTAGCGAGGGAGGCCACTCAACCACTTTAGCCCGTTTGCATGCATATTGGCCATTTGAATTTTTGGTATGATTTTTGACTACTAGTCGACCTTAGCCATCTATTTTGGGTTTCATCATTATGGATAATGGAGTTTCATTTTCTCCCTCATTCACTGCTACCCACCCCATTATACCTGTTAATTTCATGGGGACAGACCCTTCCATTTTTTACAATGGTATGCAAAACTACAACGCTCAGTCCACACCTTGGGTCCCTAGCCATTTTTCTGTTGATATGCCTTCCACCGTACAACCCTCTCCTTGGCCCACATATATGAATCCTAGCATTGGACCCGAGGTAACCATGGCTTCAATACTTGCTTCTTCATTTGATATGAGTCATGTCCCCATGGGAAGTTAGCGCTTTCCCCCTTATGGATCCAATACTAGCTATTCTCTTTCAGGAGCCAATAATCAGATGGGTGCCTATCCCACTTATTACACCCCACCCATGTATCTTTTGTATACCATGCCAGTTCCTTTGAACACTTTTTCCATGACAAGTCCTCAATTACCCCCAGGTCTTTCATAAGGGGATAATCAATTTTATGGTTCGGGATACCCTCTTTATGGGACCCCTTCACAAGGGGGAAACATATATCCTCACTTGAATAATCCTTATCCTACCTCGGTCTCTTCACAGACCTCAGTGACGATGCCTATCCAAACCTCTTCGGACCATTTTGGCATGAACCAACACCTTTCTGGGCTAGGGAAAGAGGTATACCAAGATCCTGCCTGGCTTGCAATTTTTCAGAATCAATCTTTCCCCAGACCGTGGAATCAAATGCCACCATCTATTGCCAACCTAGTCACTATTAGTCATACTGGTGCTCCATCTCCAACCTTTTCTAGTCATGTCGGAGATGGGTCGACTTCTTCTACAAACCACGTCAACAACTTGCCCCCAACCTCTACCAATTATGTTGGGGGCACCATTTTTTTTTCCCCGAATCATAGCCATGCCACCTCTCCCTCTTTTATTCATCATACATGAGACGACTCTCTTTCCCCTGCTAGTTACATTGAGAAGCCTAGACGCCTCAGACGTAAGCCTAAATTCTTTTGCAAGACTTGTGAAGGAAGTCACCTTGCTTGTTTGTGTTTGATTACTGTCAAGATACCAGAAGCACGGGCCTCACCCAAGAGCCCTTCAGATTATGAGGCATCGATGGTTTCTCTTCACACCACTTCTCCCTTGATCGTCTCGGTGGTTCCACTGATGCAATCTTCTCCTGACCTCACCCCCTTTATTAAGGGTGAAGCATCTCTTTCCCCCGTTACTATACATCCTCTTCAGCCTATAATTGAAGAAGTGGCCACACCAGCGCAATCTCTAGTCAACCCTACTCTCCCTGAAGAGAATGATACACCTTTCATTCATGTAATAAAAATTCCAAATCCTCCCCCTTCTAAACGAGAGAGATTTATTCTTCCCCCGAATGCTCTCCCTCCAAGTCTTGATGAGGTTCCTTTCGATTGGGATGACCTGATGGGACATCCCATTCCCCCACCTATGTATTTTCCATTAAGAGACATTATTTGAACCATCATAGAGACTGTATCCTTCGTTAGCATCTTCTCCTCCTTGACTTGGAAAGCCTTGGGTTTTCCCATGCTCTTGTCAGCTATCCGCAAGGTACTAACTTTCGATAGAAGGTCGGGACGTGAGCCTTGGCTTCCCTCTTTACATGTTGATTAAGACCCAAAAATGAGTCTCAGTTAAGCTCTTTTCTGACTCATCCAAAAACTGAAAAGATCGCTGAGTGATTTGTCCCTTTCATGCTCGTTAAAGTTGGATTTGAAAGGTCATGAGTCTTACTTAAGCTCTTTTCTGACTCGCGACCAAAAATTGAAAAGATTGCCGAGTGAACTTGTCTTTTTCACACTCGTAAATTGGATTTGAAAAGACATCTATTTGGCACAATTTTACCCCTTTTTTACACCAAGTAGACTAAAAGATATAAAAAAGGACATTTTTTGGCATTCAGTTGTGATTGCATCTCATGCCCTCGCTTGCAGTATTGAGCCTTTAGTCGGTTCTCGCTTTGCGTTATAAACCATTGCCTAAGCAATTTTCATCCTCAACCAAGCATAGCCTTGTTTATATCCTTCGCAATTTGACACCCTATACCCTAGAGGAAACATCGCCCCGAGTGTCCATATCCCGCATGCATTTCCTTGCATTAAGAATAGGTACATTCCACTACTGGAACTAGTTTTTCTTACTTGCGACACTTGTTCCCTCCTTTGTATCATAACATTCATTTGTTATGGAAAAACAAAAAAATACGGGTGAGAAGGGAGTACTATATTGTAATTGGCAGCAGTCATGTCGCCTTTGAACAGAGCACAAAGTTATTGAGTCCTTGTGTCATCATAATTTTCCGTTTAGCATGGCCTTAGGAAAGTTGATCTCGCTACAGATCTTTCTCTACTGACTGGTTACTCTTCCAGTACCTATAGAGAATGTTATTGATGCCTCCTGCATCTAATTTTCACATCATTGAGTCCATGTTGCTAGATTCCACCATCTATCTCATGCTCTTGTTCAAAGGAAGTCTATCAACCTATGTTGGCCACTCCTCATAAATATTGACTTTGCATGTCGTCCATACCCTCAGTTTGTCTCAGAATCACATGATACTTTGGTCTTATCATGCACCCTGGCCCTACTTTCATCATTGGTAGGTCACCTTGAACTTAGCAATCAACATTTCATCATTGGTCATTGACTGGGTGGTTTCCCTTGTGTTCGATGACAAGACATCTATTCACACTTTGGGATTTGTGCAGTGTCTTGGATGCCATTATCCTTATCGGTGGTTTCCTCGCCTTTGTCAGTAGTTTTTCATCATTGGCTACTATTCAGAGGGTCCTTTTCATGTACCTCTTGCATTTGGCACACAGGAAAGACACACAGGGTCATTGGTTCATGAACATGTTCTTCGTTTGATCTCCACCAAATCATGAAGCTCCTGCTTTGTTCCTCGTGCTGACTAATGAGATAGGCCTCAATGCTCTCCTTTCAGAAGGTCTATTTCCATCAACTTCAGCTCATTTATTCTAGATATGGGACCTAGAGTTTTATGAGTAGCTTGAGGCTTGCAGTCACTAGTGGCAGGCTCTCTCTTCATTAAAATATGGGAATACATCAATGTCTCCCGATCAATGGATTTCTCAAGTGTTCGACATCGAATCCTTTTTCACTCTTGTAGGAATGTACTGGGTGCCTTGATATCTACTTTCATTATTGGTAGGTTGTCTTGTGTTTGTTAACAATATACCTCAATGAGTGGTAATCAAATGATGTCTCATCGTGTTCGACCTCAACTCCTTTATTCACATGATGTAGAATTGCACCTTTGGAAGATACTATAGAAGACTTGAAGACATCACTATGTGGCCACAACTTTCTTGCATTGTTGCTTCCCCTTCATTGGACCAGTTCCTATTTGACTTCAGTGATCATGGGAGATCAGATTGTACTTCGTGGTATACATATATCTTCAGATTGATTTTGAGACTGGTTTCACTGGGCCTTGTTCGTGACTATGACAATTTTTGGCATGTAACCGCATTTGTATTTGCCTATTTATGGACATGAACACCTGTTTGGTATATTTTCCACATGGATCTACATTGTATTCTTGACAGCCATGTATGCAAATTTAGTACATAATGTAATGAGCAATTGAGTTCGTCCAGCTGGTTCTCTACCACTCCACTTATGGGTTATTTATAATGTATTTCAGCCATCACAGATACTCCCCTGATCTCACACATTAGGGGGCATATTTTATAGCAATATTTTCCTCACCATTTCTATCTTGCACAGAGGGCCTTTTTCCATTTCCCTACGTAGACTTATCATCCCTTTTTGATGAATCCAGAGCTAAAAATATACATTTTTCCACATATACACTCCCTATCAATTATACAAGATGTGTATACGCTTGTTTCTCCACTGCAACTTGCGTATATTGGGATTTGTGCCAGAAAATACAAAATGAGGTCGGGTTTCCATGTCATGACAGAAGATCTCTAATCCTTGGCCTTCCATATACTAGAAACGTTCTGAATCGGCCCTTTAGTTGCATTCTGAAGGCTATAAGAGCACAATTTCGAGCTATGGAAAAGAAGAGAAAGCATTCAACTTTGAGAGAAAATTAACTCTAGAGAAATTACTTCATATTGAGTTTGCATCCCTTTGTCCCCCAAGTCTGAACACAGTGTTCAACCCCCAAGCTCTTTCCCTATTGTTGAGAGGACCTCATTGCCTCGTTCCTATGAGCTTGCCTTTAGTGGAGGATTGAATTGGTGGAGACCCAGTTGGAAGGAACTCGGTTTCTTGATTTCGAACTGTGGTGATACATAAGTTTGTAATGTTGTCGCATCTAATGATCAATTATTAATAGTAATACTCCTTTCCTGTCCTATTGGTATCTTGAAAATAGATGATTATTATCCATGGGCATGTTTGTATTGTTTATTAATGGATTATGCTATCTGATGTGCTAACCCCTTTTATATAATCACTATGTACTTTCTCTGCTCGTTTGTTGAGAACTTATTGCAGGTATAAAGCTTTGGGTCAAAGTGCTCAAAGATGGAGCATCATCAAACATTAGATTGACGTAGGCCTCTTTCTTATATTGTAGATTATTCTATATAGCATATGTTGGAATTGAGTTGATTTCTGCAGTCATACCTATGTATTGTGGTTTACCCTTGGCCATAGAGAGTTTTCCCCTTGTAACATCGACGACCATGAAGATAGTGGACTCTCGTCTCTCTTGTGATGACCTTTGGCTATCGTCGCAAGATTGATGATTCAATGATGATTGTTACACTATTTGACAAAGTCAACATTGATCAATACAGTGTTTGACAAAGTCAATATTGACTTGGTAAACTTTTGTCCTTCTTGCGATGAAAAAAATATCTATAAATATTTTGCAAATTAGAAATGTTGCGACAATCTAATTGCTATAACAATGATAGCTCAGAACTTCATAAAGGGTATTGTTGTGGTGAAGAATGTCACAAAATATTAGAGGTGGGAAAAAAAGTAAAGCGGGTGAAAAGGGTGATGGTAGATGTTATTTCCCTTTCAAAAAACTTTTCCTTACACGTCCCGTAAGAATTTTAATAGAAAAAACTACAAAACATTGTAGGAAATATGGGCACATTGATGGGGGATCGAATGAATATCATCTCATGGTAATTATCTATATATTCATTATCTATTTTTATATTGTCAAATTTATATAAAATTATATATATGTATATATATTGTTTGAATATTTGTTATAGTACACACTAATTTTGCATGATTGTTTGTAATTATAAAATTAGAGTTTCCCTCTTACTTTCTACAGAATATTGCATCAAGTAGTACTAGTAGAAATGATTTTGTACAAGCTGAGGAACATGATCAAGAAAATGAGGATCTCATGGAAGAAAATGATGGGACAAATCAAGTTAATGATCTCATGGAAGAAGATGATGGGACAAATCAAATGATCCAAGATTTTTTTTGTCAGTTGGATGAGGATGTGGACAGTGATGGTATTTATGATGAACCTCTATTAGAAAAGGAAAATAAACAACCTTATGAAGGCTCAAGAGAAAATCTTCTCTTCGTTGCATTACTGCTAGTGAAATTAAAGGTTACGAATAATTTGTCGAACACTTGTATGACACAGATCCTAAAGTATGTAATATGTTTCATCTCATATGCACAAATGTTGACCTTTTTCTATTTGTTTTTAGTGTTAATTAATGTGTAAAATAAGAATGCAATTTTTACGATTAAAATTCTTTGCATTAACTAGTTATTTGTTATGTTGTAGATTGTTAGGTGAATTTTTGTTACCATCATCAAATATTTTACCTTGCACATATCGATATTTTCATGCCATTATGAAAGACATTGGAATGGATTATCAAACTATAGATGCATGTCCTAATGATAATATTATATATTATGGACAACATGCTTCCAAATAAAAATGCATGTAATGTCTTATCAGTAGATATCAAATCGATCAAGTAACAAAAAGGGTGCCTCGAAAGGTTCTTCATAATATTCCCATAATTCCACGTTTGCAACGATTGTTCAGGTGTGAAAGTATAGAAAAATTTATGGATTACCATGTGATTGTTCTTCGAATTCCTACTGATGGTTATGCATTTAGGGAAATTGAGTAAAAATGGGTAGATTTGAAAGATGAACCTCGTAATGTTAGGATTTCATTGGCAGTTGACGATGTTAATACATTCAGAGAGATTAGTTCTATTTACTCAGTGTGGCCTATTTTTGTTATCAACAATAACATTCCTCCTTGGATGAAAATAAAGAGGGAGAACATAATGTTGACAGTGATTGTTCCAAGTATTTGTTTACATTAATTTTTTGAATGTAACATTTTCATTTGTTTCATTTGTTTCGTTTTTTTCATAATATATTTTGTTTATTTATTTACTTATATATACATATCATGGTTATAGTAATTATGTGTAATTTCAAACAATTAGGTAAGTACCAAGTTAAATATATGAATGTATATATCAAGCCTCTTATTGACGATCTACTAAAGTTATGGGTTGGCATCACTATGTATGACATCTGTAAACCAATTGGGGTGAAGAAATTTAAATTCCATGGAATAATTTTATGGACAATTCATGATGCCCCAAGACTAATACATTTTTTTGGTATGTAGCATTCTATTTCTCTTTAATACTATATTATAAAATTTTAAAGATATCATGGTGCATGTTTAATTTTTAAATAATCTCATCGTATAATTGACATTAATCCATCTATTGCAGGTCTTTAGACAAAGGGTAAATTTGCATGTCCAGTTTGTGGTCCTAAGATGAAGTATCATCATTCAAAAGTTTAGGAAGTGTGGTGTTTGATGCGTATAGGAACCTCCTTCCTAAGAACCATAGGTATTGTACTACTGAAAAACATCTTTTATATGGGAAATAAGAGACTGGCTTAAAAGCACGAAGAATGACACCTCACCTATGGATGTTGGAATATAATAGAAATTGTCAAGGCACGCAATTTCTTTATGTATTGTATATGTAATGTTTTGAATGTTTATTTTAACCATTGAATTTATTTTACCGTATTGGATAATTATTTTTGTGATTTCTTTTATGCTTCATGAAGGCTGCCATCATGAAGGTATTAATAATGGGCTTCCACAAGGAATGAAATGTTATCCCACCCAATTCATGAGGTTTCCCTACTACGAGGAGCTAAAAATATCTCATTTTTTTGATACAATGCATATCAGGAATAATGTGACAAAAATGTTATGGCGAATCATAGATGGTAGGAGGGATAAAGAAAAAATTGTCAAAATTTGTACTGAAATTCAGGAAGCCAATCATGCAATGCGAAGTGTGATCCGATCAAATAGAGATGGAATAGAACGAAATAACATTCCATGGTTATTAACAGTGCAACAAAGCAATGATGTAAAAGAGGTCATTCAAAGAATTAAATTTCCCACGGGTTTTTCTTCAAACATAAATAATATCTTAACGAAGAAAGGTGAATTTGGTGGGGTAAAAACACATGTTTGGCATACCTTCATTAAGGTAATAATTTTGGTATACATATTTATATATATTGGCCTTATACATATTTTAAGTTTTTTTTTTTCTACTTTGGTCGAAACAAATAATGATTCATTTTTTTGTTACAGTATGTTGTACCTCTATCTCTCCCAAATGACTTCGAAAACAACATCAAACAAATTATATATGATCTTGGAAAATACATGAGGTAAGTAGTTGTGATTTATATGCAAAATGTTATTTCAATTTGTTGTTGTACTTAATGACATGTGTTTTACTTGTAATGTAATATATTATATTATGCTATGTTGAAACATGTTATTTTCTTGCATCTTGATCTCATGTAGATGGTTTTCATTGAAAAAAATCCATGAAGATGATATAAATTATTGGAAGAGATAAATTCCTCGACTAATGTGTGAAATTCAAAAGTATATACCTCCAACATTTTTCAATGCACAAGAACACTACCTCATACACCAAGTTGAGGAGATTGAAATTTGTGGACCTGTACACATAAGGTCAATGTGGATGGTGGAGGGGCACTTGAAATCATTGAAGGCTTTGGTTAGACAAAGAGAACGTCCCGAGGGTTCTATGGTGGAGGGATATATGGTATATCAATTCATGTATATTATTGAGTATCTTCCTAAATTAGAAGTGCCAACTATGCATGAAATGGATTGCATTTTGGATGTGAACTCCATCAAAAAATTTGAAGATCAAGAGCACATGTTGGGGAAAGGTAGAATGAAAATAATGAGAGGTAATATATTAATAATTGTGGATATTTATATTAATACATATTAATTTCCATTTTTTTGTATATGATCATAATACTTAATATATTAATAACTTTTATTTCATAAATTATTAATATTTACCATGGACGTTATAACTAATATTTAATATTGGTGAATTATGATTTTTTGATTTAGTTGCTCAAGATTGGGATGCACTTCATTTATACATTGCAAACAATCTTGAATGGATGAATGTATAGATTGAAAGATGTAAACAACATCATGGTGGTAGGTTATCATGGAAATGACTGTCTGGATTGGTTAGATAAGATCGTCGTAATGAAGATGCCAATGTTACGCAAAAGGAAATTGATTTATCATATGGTTTGAAATATGGACAGGAAAGCAAATTCACCCATTTTATTCAATTATTTCATATTATATTAATGTGACTACATGTGTACTTATATCTTTTTTAGATACTTTCCAAGTTATATAATTATGTTAATTTATTAATTGAAAATGCATCTTTTACATATATGGCATATTGCAATTGAAACACCACAAGGCTATGTGGTGCAATGGTTGTAAATTTCGCATCAAACAGTTGGATGAAACCAGGAAATTTTTTGATAGTGGGATGACTGCAGTATTCCAGGTCACTAATGTTTCCTCTAGGAGTGATAGACATCCCTGAGAATCTAAAAATAGATACTATGGGTATTTGAATGATATACTTGAGTGTGACTTTAATTCCTTCAAATTAGTTTTGTTCTATGTTAAATGATATAGGTTACAGATGCATGAAAGTGATGAGGAAAGAACTATTATTCAACATGCCAACGGATTTTTGATGATTAAAACAACAATGTTTGAAAGAGGACATGATCGCTATGTTTTTCCAAGCCAATGTGAATAGGTCTTTTACTCAACTGTTCTAGGTGAGAGGGATTGGTCATTTGTTGTTATATATGATCCAGGAGAGAGGCCAATTAAGTATACTAATGTACATGAAGAATATGATATTGAAGAAGAAGATTATTTTTCAGATCAGACAGAGCCGGAAGATCATGCAGGGTCAACAAATGAAGAAGACGAAGAAGATCATGATCCAGGCGTATTAGACAATGCAATTCTTGATGATGATGTAGATGAAAATATGCTCGAAAATGACAATGATGATGATATCATTAATCCTTTCAACATCGTTTCTGAACTGGATGATGATACATATTTCGAGTTTGATGAAGAAAAAGATACAAAATAAGGATGATTATATAGATGTTGAGTTGGATCAGGTACGTGACTATATATTTTAATTTGTATGAATTATTCTCTTAAAATAATTTACTTATATCATGGGTTAATTACATGTTTTTAAGTTTTATGTGACGTTTTTATATCCTTTGTTACATGTTGTTTAATTATTATGTGAAACGTGAAAATAGTCACCAATATACTAAAGTATGTGGTAAAATAACAATATCATTTACAAACACATAATTTCATTTACCTTGAGTAATTTTTGTTTTTGTAGTTTCTATGCATGAATCTTACTAGGTTGCTTTCAATTATTTTCTATTTTATAGATTCGGTACTGGGGAATTTAGAGTGATGTGAGGGGGAGGGGAGGGGCCATATGATCTTCCAAATTCACGTGGTTGTCCCTGTTCAGTAGAGGATAAATTATTCTTGAAACCAAGAGAAGCTCATTCATTTTTATACCATCATGATCGTAGATGTCATCATTGTTATCATAGTATTGCATCAACGAAGTTTCGATGAACATGTTTGTCATTTCTATAGAATCTTTGTTGAAACTGTTTGAAAAAATGGGACTTTGTCCCATGAGTTATGTGGCAATAAGAACGTGCATTTCCAAATTACTCAAATATGACTCACACACCCACTCTATATATCCAATCTCGGCCTCGTTTCGTTTGAACCATATCGTTATGATATTGAAAAAACCCTCTTTTTCATTCATTGTTTAATCAACACCATAAAATATGCCCTTGTAGTACTATATGTGGGAATGTGTGTACTATCGAATGAATTTTAAAAGGAACAATGGAAAGAAATGGTACTAAGACTAGACATGGGTAATATTGACCCGTGAATGGGGCCAACTTTGAAATTTTTTCAAACTATTTCTGTATGCACTGAAATTTGACATGGATAGACTATTCACATGCCTTGACGATATGGGAGGGTTTCTGGACTCAGATTTGACTCACACACCCACTTGTTTCCATCATCAATTCATCATGTAAACCATAAACCCTATTTTTCTTTCAAAGTACACAAATTGGTTGACACAAGTTTTAAGTTCGCATCAACCTTTCTTCATTTTTCTTTCAGGTTCTACATTAATGTATATACAATGTATGTGTGTCATAGTTGTGATGAAAAAATCCTTATTTTTCAATCATTATTTAATCAACACCATAAAAATATGCCCTTGTAGTACTAGATGGGGGACTGTGTGTATTGTCGAACGCATTTTAAAAGGAACAATGAAAAGACATTGTACTAGGACTAGACATGAGAAACAATGATTTGTGAATGGGGCCAACGTTGAAATTTTTCAAATTTTTTTCTGAAATTTGACATGGATAGACTATTCGCATGCCTTAACGATATGGGAGGGTTTCTGGACTCAAATTTGACTCACACACCCACTTGTTTCCATCATCAATTCATAATGTAAACCATAAACCCTATTTTTCTTTCAAAGTACACAAATTGGTTGACACAAGAGAAGCTCATTCATTTTTATACCATCATGATCGTAGATAGACTATTCACATGTCTTAATGATATGGAATGGTTTCTGGACTCAAATTTGACTCACACACCCACTTACTTCCATCATCAATTTGACTCCCAAAGACAAATGTTATGCCTTAATTTTCCCAAACTATGCCCTGATTTTCCCAAACTATGAATGGGTTAGGACTAGATTCAAGCTCAACATGAGGGTCTTCTTTCCCCGCTAATTTTGCCAAGCCCATTCCCTTGGATGTGGTTTCTCTAGAATATAGTAGCTGGGGATAGTGGGGAATATCATTAATGATCCATTCATACACGTCACTAATTAGATGACGAGGCATCTGGATACCTTAATATAGTCATAGCTACTCTTGTTGTTTACCTGTGTTTGGTTGAATTTCTTCAATTTGACATGTAGAGAAATGGGAATAAATCACATTGTGTCTTTAGAAGGGTTATGGGACAATTATTTAGAAGGTTAGGGGGTGTAGATTTAAGGTCTAGGTTAGGTTATTATTAACACATTAACCCCTAACATATAATATATAATATAATAATTATTAAATATACATATTATTTATTAAATATATATTAATTATATATAATAATCCAAACCAAAAACAAAAAAATTACATTTCAAACCTATTACATTTCAAACATGTGCATGTGTGAGGAGAGAAAACCGTGAGGAGACCACACAAGGAGATCAAACGAGAAGAGTCAAGGAGAGAAGAATAGGAGACCCAAGGAGAGCCGAGGGGAGCACACCGCGAGTAGCTTCCCAAACCCTGAGATCTACGTGAGGGAATGTTGGAGAAGGAGATCTAGGGCATGACACTGGAGGAGAAAAAAGTCACAAAGGGAAGAGGAGACCAAGCTAGAGGGAAATCTATGAGCACACTTGAGAATGGTGATTGGTTGTTACCATCATTCACTTTTCATTATTGTCCAAATTGATTTGGAAAACCTTCACATTGTAAATAAATCCAATGAATTGAGTTGATGATGTTTGCTCACATGTTTTTGGGAGGGTGGTTGTTAGCATGCATAATGTCTAGGAACAGTGATAATTCTTCCATCATGTTAATGAATTTAGGAAGGATATACTTCACCAATAATCTAAACCCCCTTAAGCATTCCATTTTGATCAATTTGAAGAAGGTCATCATGCCTTCCTTATTGTTGTTCTTGATATTGATTCTAGGCTCGAAGAATAATGTCAGTCATCAAATATTAAATGAATTTTTTTTGTAATGCTTTCTTCTACCTTCAATTTTATAATATGCAACTTCAAATGAAATTTATGATAATAAAATGAAGAGGCAGTATCTCTTTCTCTGAGTCATAATTTTAATTTTGATGTGGGGTTGAAATGATTCACAAAACTGTTAAAATAAAGTAAGGTATCAATTACAGATAAATCTTACCTCATTCACAGTAGAAGAAAAGTAGAAGATATGTCATGGACAAATGATTAAAAATGTAGAAACTCACATAGATTACAAGTCTTGTTTTACTCACAAAAAGAAAAAAGGAAAAATTGTAACTGAATGGATTTATGATGTATTGAGATAACAATAGATGTATTACTAAATTGTAATAATTCAATCTTCAAGAGCCACATAAATAAGCTATCATGAGAAGGAAATGGAAATAAAAGGACATCACATAACTCAAAGAAATGAGACTTGGAATCTTTGTCGTCTCTTTGTATTGATATTCAATAAGTTATATTTTTTACATTTGGCAAGAAAAATCATGGAATAGATCTATGATCTATTTATTTATACAAAAATGTTTTAACTAAAAGCAGTTAGACATTCCAAATTGTCTTCTCTAACTATAGAATACAATCAAAACTAAACAACAAAATGCAGATTTTTCTGATATATTCTTGATCTGGTGTCACTTCATTAGCTCCTTTATTTTCTCATGGATGTTCTTGATTTTCTTTGTTCATTGAACTGAGAACAAATTTCCATTAATGCTACAACAAATTTGGATAGTTCAACATTCTCATCCAATTCGAATGCAAATACCTTTTTAAGCACTAATGGTAACTTTTCCTAAATCTTGATGACTACTTGAGTTGTAGCTTGGTGTTGCAAATTTGGTTTTACCAACAGATAATTTATCTTTTGAAAATCAACTTGATTTATCTGTTGGATGGTATTTTGTTTACTTTCCTTATTTTTCTTTGAATTTTTTTTATTCTTTTCAATGTCAATCTGACCCAGTGTATCAGGGATAACAATACTATTGAAATCAACCAATTCCAACTCTACAACAGAAAGGGTGTTGAGACAAGCTTCTTTTTCTTCTCTAACCAACTTCTTACTTTATTTAAGGTTTGTCTCCCAAGATTTTAAATCCATTTCCCCTTTTACCTGCTCATACTGTGAAAAAGGGGAAAGCCCAGGAATATTGATTTTTTGTCTCCATACCATAAATTCATGGAACTTTGATATGGATACACAAGATTCCTTTTCTTTCTCATGAATATTCTTTAGGGAATTATTCATCATTTTTTATAATATTTCTGAATGATATTCGTACTTTGGTATAAATCATGTTGGACAGTTTCCAACTTTTCATTAATCTCGGATGCTTTCATTTTAAATGCAACATTATATATTCTTGTGTTCTCCAGTAAAGCTATTCAGTTCTGCAATTGTCCTATTGCACTGTCTTGCTGAGAGATTATAGAGTTGCTCACCTGTAAATCCTAGACACTCACTTCGAGTTCCTCCTGCAACTGCTTCATCTATTGCTGATAACCCAGTCTGATTTGCACCATGTCGAAATTCATTTTACTTCTGCTAGTATGTTCTATGTGGTACATCTCATTTTGCAAATGTTCAACCAAGAGACAGTTTTGTTGCAGTTTTTTTGTAATAATATCCACTGACCATTGGTTGGTCATGGCAAAGGCTCCTAACGAATATGCAACGCCTTTGGCAAAGTTAGGGTCATTTTGTCCCTGTCCATCATATATCATTTTGTGTCTCTTAATAATCACTCCCTCCTTCTATTGAGATTATGTTCTAATGATGGATTTTCTTTTCTTATTGAAAAATAAACTTGATGGAGGCGTCTCTTCAGGAATAATAGGTGTGAGGTCATCTATATGAATAACCTCTGAACTGGGAACTTCAAAACTTGCTTCTATAGGAGTTAATGATGGAATGGGAAAAGTGAGTGCAACAGATTTTTCTGGACTTGTGACACCTTGGATAACATTAGTAGTAGTTGGTGATGAAAGGGGAAAATCATGTCCATGCTTCATGAAATCTTTAAAGGATGCTAATAACTTCTGATCATTCTTACCTAGTATTGAAGTCTTCACCTCTTTAGATAATACATATGTATTATTCACTACTTATGTAACTTTGTCCTTAGTCAAGCTTTGTTGGGGGCTCAGTAATTCTTGTTTCCCATGAGTATGAAATATGATTTTCTTCTCCATTCAAAATCTTTGGCAAGTTGTTCCTTCTGTTCTTATAAAATTTTAGGAAGCTAGCCTGTTGATCTAGAGGTAGATTTTGTAATCTATTTTCCACTTCATCATAAGATCTAACTCCCCTGAAAACATCGTCATAGGGGGAATATTCATGTATGTATATTTTCATATTGAACTTGGATAAATGATTCTCAGCTACCCTATGAGGATCATGCCTTTTGTATTTGATATCAATCAATTTGACATATTCCAAATCTAAAGCCTCAACTTTTGTATGACCAAAATGAGATAATGTGAACATGCCAACCTATATGGGAAAAGTTGGCCACACCTTTTTCTGTTCTTCTTTCAAATCTTTGGTAATTCCTCCTTCCATTGTTTGATAAGCCACTTATCTACACACCAGTATAAGGTAAGAATTTGGGAATGACATGGGGTGAGACAAGGAAACCGAATACTCTGATGTAGGAGAAATTTTCTTCTATATACCAATTTGCAATTGGGCCCAAATTTCCCATAATTTGTTGTGAGATTCTTAGAGGAGGGTGTCCGTAGATATCCACATGAATGGGTATCATTACATTGTGACAAATTTCATAAAAGAAATGTTTGTAATTTTCCTCCCATAGCTTTGAGTGGTAAAAATGTATGGGATCAGAACTAGTTGGGGTGCAACTCTAGTTCATGAGTGGAAAAGGAGTCATAAAATAGATTGCATCCATGATGTATGTGAACATATAAAAGGGATCATGTTATCCTCTATATTTAAATGTGTTATACTCGAAAACCTCCTTGTCTAGGTTATCTGATAACATTTTCACCCAGTTAAAAGTATAACCCTCAACAACTTCATTGATTATGGAAACCCATTCCACTATAAAATGTGTAGTATTTGTCCTACCGAATAATTGCAGAGCATCATGGCGATGTATAAAATGTGAGTATCCAACAATGTTGTGGAATATATCCCATGAGCATTAGTTTTGAATCTGGTTGTATTGCCCCACCAAGCTTTGATTATATCATGGATGGTTCTACCATACTGAGTGCATTCCCTCCTTTCGAAATCCATTATAAATGTTGAATTATAAGTATATTTGGGTTCATAGGATAATTTATACATTACTTATATATATTCTAGTCGAAAGGAGCCAACAAAGTTCTTCTGGTAACTAAAGATGCTTCTAGTTGGGATGTCTATATGGTATAGGGCCCAACTTATCATGTCATTATAAGGCATTATCCTCGATCGAGCAACAACCTTGTGTAATTCGGACTGAGCCACCATCCTAAGATTAGTTGAGAATGATTCATCCTCTTCTTTGTCTGACTCATTAGGACAAAGAATAATTTTGTACTCCAATATGTCGTACACATGTTTCCAAGTTTTGATAGCATCCATGATTCGAGCAGTAGTATCTGAGAGAATATCAATATTTGGGTTAGAATCCTCAGTAGAATTTCTTGCTTTGCACGGTGCCATGAAGTTAACCCTCCTGTGAGAAGAAAAAACCTGTAAGCTCTCAACACTAGATGTAAAAAATCCGATTGTGTAATAGCCCCATCTGGTACGACTCCTACGCTTTAAACCTAGTAAAAGCACCCTTAATTTTTATTTATTTATTTTTATGTGTGTGTAGGAAGGTAATAATGACATTATACTCAACATCGCAACATGACAACAAACCAACGCATGCAACTCACACGACAACAACATAACGACCAATCATAAAAGCACATCAAGCACCTGGAAGCATCGTACGGCATTCAACCGATGAAGAATAAGAATGACTACCCGTCCGTCCTACCCTACAATGGTTAGGAACTCCAGGACACATAATCAATGCTCAAGCCCAGGTTCCCATCGATTTTGACCATTTAAGGCCTTAAAGAATAAGAATGACTACCCGTCCGTCCTACCCTGCAATGGTTAGGACCTCCAGGACACATAAGCAATGCTCAAGCCTAGGTTCCCATCGATTTTGACCATTTAAGGCCTTAGGGCTAGCGACTGTTCTGAGGAACAAGGAGGTGTCTACATCCCACCCTAAACTTGCAAGTCCAAGACGACTAAGCTAGATGACCACTCAAGACCATCTAGGACACTTCGCTCCACAATAATCAATTTTATAAATCTTTCAAGAATATTTAAAGTCGGCCTTATAAAGTATTTTGCGTAAGGTAGACATTGAAACACTTTAATTATGCCCATATTGAAAACTATGTTATTTTATATAAGGTCGCATATTATACACACTTACACTCTGAATTGTTACCATAATGGAATCTAATGAAAGAATTATCTAATGAAGGTATAACTTTGACTACTTACTTCCAATAAAATCCAAATCTTATCAGTTTTTCAAAAATATTTAAAAAGTTATTTTACTGAACATAAACATTTACATATCTTATAATAGAATATAATGATAAACTCTATCTTGACCATCGGCTTCCAAAAAAATCTTATGTATTTTTCAATAATATTTAAGACAACTCAAGTATTTTACTATGACGATCATTGAAATATTTAAATTCTTGTCCACATTGAGAACTATGTCATCCATATAAAGCCACATATTATGCATAGTTACATTTAAGTGATCCAACAATAAAATCTAATGAATAAGTATAACTTGAAATCTCACTTCAAATAAAATCCAATCTTATAAATCTCTGAAGAATATTTAGAGATAATCTTAAAAACACTTTACTTAATATGGACCTAAATTTAATCTTGGCCCATATTGAAAACTATATTATTTAACACCAAAGATATACATTTACACTCTAAAAATCTACAATAAAAGAATCTAATAAAAGGATTTCCCTTAACATTACAACTGCTACTACTAACTTCTAATAAAAACCCAATTCCTATTTTCAAGGCACTATGCTAAATAGTTGACCAACAATTATCGAGCAAAAGGGAAACTGCTACTTGCCATTCCCCAAACTATTAGCATGTTGCTCTACTCTGAACAACTCAACATTGTTAAAGGAAATTAAAATGCCACTTTCCATTCATATAACCCTTGACATAAGGTGCTATCCTCAACCAAGATTCAACTGTTTACAAAGAAATAAATCGTAAAGAAAATCCAGACGCACAGGTGTATAAATTTGGTCCAAAATTGGCAAGAAGCACAGGTGGGTTCGGTTGTCTAACTAGTTAAGGTTCAAAAATAAAAGGTAGTGGAGAGTATTACGGATGCCAGGGTATCATCCAGAAATTCAAGGAGAAATCAATGCTGTCAAGAAAAGAATGAGGCATGGTCGAAATTCCAGAACGCAGGGTTAGATGTCTGGATCATAGAGTAGTAAATGGAGGTGCAAAAGTTAATGGAGGAAAGAAAAAATGCAGAGGCCAAACAACCTTACCCCAAGAGAATCCAGTGCTTGCAACCACCTTCACTATCAACAAATAATCGCTATCCTCCTAAATGGATGGTCTAGAATCTGTTGTATTAAAAATTCTTGTCAACTATGAAATGACTGTCATCAAGGAACTGTGGTCTGTCCAGCGTGAAGTTGTTGACGAACAAGTAAACTGACAGTCTAAACGTAAACTGCTATCGGCTGGGTGTAGTCGATGTTCAACACTGGTTATTATTGTATATCCTTCGGGCGAAAATCGTGATGGTATTCACGCTATCCCACCATACTATTCAAAAATTGCAATATGGTTATTCTAACCATAGATTAAATCCCTCTTCCATACGTTACAGTAACCAATCCAGATTTAATGCACCAAACGCATAATCGATGCCAATGAAAGAGTGTTCGTTGGAATGGATCCCACAACCCTGTCCAAATTAACCAAATGATTTTACCATCGAGCCACATGCGAGAGCTATGGAAGTTGGGTCGTTGCCCAGCCTACGATGATCACGCATGCACACACAGTTAAGTCGCATAAACCAAAAAAAATGTGAAGTTGTCAAAAAATCCACGATCATGCAGGTATTGGCTGAGTAGTAGCTACTGCTAGGTCGCAGGTCACACGCTAAGAAATTAGAGGTTGGGAGATGGGTTAAGTGCCCAGGTAAGGAGTTTATATCTAGAGTGGAACTATTATTCATATTACAAAAAAAAACTATACGAAATGAGAAGTTAAGCACTTGCATAATCCGAGAATCAAACCTGCACTAAGATAAGATTTGCGTAGAATGAAACACCAGCCAGGTGTGAGATAACCGCAAGGCATGACTTTTCCCTTATCCGTTAAAAGCAAGGAAAAGATCCGAAACCAAACTGGAAAACATCGCAGACAGAGAAATAACACAGAACGCTTAACCAATTTGGTGTACCCAAAATAAAACGCAGAATTTAGAATATTTAATTGTTATTCCATTTTTAGGTTGCCAATATAAAATGCATACATGAACTCAATAAGTCCTTCCAATGCCAGAATACCAAATAAATATATATAAAAAATACAGACATGAAAACAAGGCATTTTTCCCTTGCTATAACCCCAATACAACGCATACAGCTGCAGGAGAACGCAAGGATCTAAGAAGAAAGGATCACATGAAAGGCTAAATCAAGGATTCTATCGGCAGTTAAAAAAAAAACTAAATGAAATTTGATTCATTATTGGTCAATCAACAAAAATGAAATTGAACTCTTAACAATTAAAATACCTGGATGGGCTTCAGGCTACCATAACCCTTAACTGTAACCATTCAGCCAAGAAGAGTGTAGGCGATGACTCCAGGGTAAAAAGGAAAAGCAATAGAAGATCTCAGCAATGAAAAAATCATTTGCAAGAGGGAACAATACAATCAGCCAACCAAGGAAAATCAGGAGGGGTATACGGCTAACAAGAACTTCCTTTGCTCGCCATCCTCGCACAGAAAAGTAGGGCATTGAGATCCATAGGTCTTTTAATGCTAAGACAAAGACCGTAGATCAAGCTCCTAGCCGACTGCTCAGGCGAGGACTGGTGAGCTAGGGACGAAGGCTAACAATCATGAAGGTCACAATCACATGCAACTAGGTGGTCAAGACATGCGGGTAATCGAAGGCCATGAGAGTCAACAATCGTCGAGCTAGGCTAAGAAAAATTCAGCCATCAATATAAACATCCAATCTACTTACATAATCAACATGCATATCCAACCATATAACCTACAACATATTTCTACAAATGAAAAGAGAGTATTGATGCCTGATCACCTGCTCTGAGTGATTTCCGCGTGCTCCGTGCAACTCTCGCTCGCCAACCGTCGAGACTTCACCGATACCTCCCAGCCAATGCTAGGGTTACTATTCTTCCCCCTTATCCCCCCGATCCACAAAGGGGCCACACACACTATCCATAGATTTCGTCTAGCTCCCATCTCACCTCGCAAGGCCAAGCTACCACTCCTCTCTGAGCTGGGTATCCCAACTCCCACAAGTAAATCAGTCAAGTAGATATTTCTACAGTGTAACGTTACGCAAACATACGATGATCCTTCCTCATTCTCCTTCCTTCATTATATAGAGTTTCGAACTTCCTCTCTTTCCTAAAATCTCATTTAATTAAAGTTTTACAAATAAATTCCTAAAATTTCTTCTCTGTACAAGTGTCACCCATCCCCTTCATTCCTCCATTATTTAATTTATTTAATTAATTAATTATTGCATTTCCCTCACCCACCTAGAGTTACTCCTAGAATTACTCCTAGGTGTCCCCAGATTCCCTTACAGGTTTTAAAGGCTTTCCCTATTATGAAATTGCTAATTCAGTTTAAAATTAGAAGCTCTTAAATGGTAGATTCTTTACTAAGTTGATTTTCTGCTTTTTCCCTTAAGTTCCCCCTTTCCCCTTTTTGTTACCTCTTTTCCCTAGTTTCCTAATTTTTTGATTTTCCCTCTTTCCCCTTTTTAATTAGAAATCAAAAAGGCAGGTGTGGAATTTAACCCCTTTTCCCTTTTATCATTTAATTAGTATATTTTAAATTATCAAAAAAAGAGAAAACAATTAATTCCCCCTTTTTACATTTTATCAATAGATTTTTTTATTTTGTTTTTTTATGAATAAATTAAATTTCTTACTCCCTTCATGTTAGAGGATTTAACGAAGTTCATAATTATTATTTAAGTTATTTTTATTTTTATTTTATTTTTATAGAAGATAAAATTTTACCACTTGCGTAATTTAGACTTAGACCTTAGATTTTGTACTGGGCGACATTTAATTAGGGGAATTGTTTTAAAAATACTTAACACGTTAATCGTCCTAAGACCATCTAGGTTCATTCCTCTATCATCAACAATGCGACATGCCCTTCAGGATGCACTAGGTGCACCAAGGGTTCCACTTGCCTCATCTGTTCCCTTGCACGATGTGCCCTTCAGGGCACACTACATGCTCCAAGGGTGCCACTCACCACTCTCCATTTTTCTTGTACGACGTGCCCTTCAGGAAGCACCACGTGCTCCAAGAGTGCCACTCACCTCTTGACTGACTTGCTAGACATCAATAACCCCTAGAGTCAATACTCTGCCAGGTGAACTTGTGGGAGACTAAGGGCCTCTAAGGAATAAGGCCCTACCTTATTGAACGCCCCTTAGAATCATCATGAGCGACTATCGCAATCTACTCTCACAACATTGTGGGTCCTCTTGAACGATTTAATCATTAACCTACAGTTTGAGCCACAGCAGGAGTGCTAGTAGGCTGTGGCAGGGCTGTTGTCCACACCTCTCCCTCAATGTCTCTGGTAGTCGTGCATGACCCCTTTACTCCATGTGTGAGTCTGGTCGGCAAGCTATCGTCATCCTGCATCATCAACAAATCATGTCAGAACATATCCATATCATACCATCTAATCAGATGCACTAATATCACAGTAAAACAATCAAACCCCAATGGTACACTCCCTGACTTGATCCAGAGTCCAAGGGATTCCATTGATGCCTCTGCATCCATAAGGTATAGAACCCTGCACACTCAGTAAACCAAGTCAATAGAACCTGTCTATGTTAATGCAGTAAAACATCATGTCATCAACCCATAACACCTCATAATCAAAATCAAAAGTTTTAATAGCATAATAATCTGGATCACTTACGAGCAAGTGTCCTCAAAGAATAAGTTCGCTCAGTGCGCCAGAGTGGGATGTTACATATTGCAAATGGCGAAATGGTTTGAAGTTTGAAATTACCTTTATTCATAAAACTATATATATTTTTTGTACTGGGGGAATCAACAACTCATGGTTCTTGTACTCGCGTGACATGGGGTTGATACCAATCCGCTACCACTATAACCCCATGTGCGCCACACAACCCACAAGAATGGAGAAAAAGTAAATCGGGGTGAGAATCGAACTTGAGACCTCCTTTACATATTTCCTTCCATTTACATGGCACATGCCAATCGGTCTACACCCCTATCGGATTATTCATAAAACTATTAAAGTATATTAATTTTCACATTAATCTACTGACAAAGTAATTATTAAGAAAAATATATGGAATTTATTACCTGGCAATCACAATATTTATCTAAATATTTAACTTTAGCCAACTGTAAATGTGATTAAAATTTGGTGGTTTGACATTCAGGTGTTTTGAATGAAGAACAATGGAAATATCCCAAAGTGCGAATTTAGTAAGTGATTAATTAAACTTGTTTAATGTTTTATTATTTTTTTAGGCATTTCTTATTCATTATTATATCAAATGCTTTGGTACTTCGGTGGTCTTGAACCTATCCTTTGATTTACCTCCCGAAGGATAATCTCCTAGAGTGACGTGGGAGTGATGATGTCATCTTTAATGATGTGTCAAGAAAAGATGAGTGAGACATGTCACCTAAAATCACGTGAATGATGTCTCACAAATGCTAAAATTGAATGCCATGTGTCATCATAGGATAAGGTTTTATGACAGGTGTCTTGTGAATAATCCGTGGATCTTCTTAGAAGATTTTTGTGGGAAAACTGTCTTTGGGACTTCAAATCTTTGTAACTTCGGGATTTTTTTTTCTTTAGATGGTTTGAAAGTCTTGAATTGTGAAGTATCGAAGTAATTTTTGGAATATTTCTTTTAAAATTCGAGGAGCTTTATAATCCCAAAAACACGAGAGCCATTTGATCCGTTTAGCTAAAAACTCCTCAATGAATAATATTTAAAGCGCCTTATCGATATATAATGAAAATGAATTTATTTAATTTAAAAAAAACAATTCTCAGTTTTTCGTTAATTTTCATTTTATTTTAAAAGGTAAAAACAAAGGTTTCGAAATTAAAAAGCTTAACATTCTAAAGTTGTTCTAACACTTGCCAACATGATGTTTTTGCATTGAGATCCAAATTTTATAAATATGGATCACACCAACCTAATTTCCTTATTGGATAAGGAAGACAATAGTGGTAGAGAGAAATAATGTCAGTGGGTAGGCCAAGGAAACGTAGGGATGAGGAGGTCATATCAGTGTCTTTGGATTCGAGATCCTTTGTGCATAGAAATTTTGTTGATGGGATTACTCTTAGATATTTAACATATTCATTCCCTCGATGTTTATTGAAATAAACATAGAGTTGCATATTTCTTAATTTCACAATTGTGAGGCTATTGAAGCCTACAAGGGAGTTGAACAATTCAAGAGGAGAGGGGTTGGCCCAAATGAAGAGGAACATTTCTATTTCCCCCTTTTGGGATCATGATCACATAATAAGAGGGAATAGCCTCTTCAAGGATGTCCCTTAACTATGGATTAAGACAAATACCAAGGACACTTGCCTAGTCATTGGAATGATTAAGGAAAAAAATCATAGACATAAAATATTATATGTAAAATAGAAATAAAGAGAAGTATATGTGCAATGTATCAAAATAAAATAAATTATTATTAAACTTCTTCAAGATCCACAATTAACTCCAAGAAAACCCCCTCAAAGTTGGGCACTCCTCAATAAAGGTGGAAAGATGCTCAAAGTAGGGTTTGACAAAGTATTTGTTGCCACATGTCACTCTCCTTTGAAGTGCTTCCTCAAACCATGCTCTTATAACATGTTCCTTCCGTAAAATAAAAATTCAAACCTTGATATAGTGGAGCAATCCTCTTTGTTTTCATACATAATCCTTGATCATGCCATACAATCACCTTATATTTCCTTATAAGTTGGAGCGTTCCTTCCAAGATGAACTTTAAACCATGTTCTTATGGTTTAGTTGTCATGTGTCCTCTCCTTAGCTAGGGCATTCCTCAAGCATGTGTGCTAAGAAATTATTATAAACCCTTTTACATGGGGTGCTCCTCATCTAATTTTTACTTTATCCTTATTTCATGGTTGGAAAGAGTCAAATATTCCACTAATTGGTACCCCTTTTGACTTCATCAAGATGGGCACTCCCTCTAGACATTGATTAATTGACTTTTTTGGGGTGTGTGCAAGGGTTTAGAACTTTGAATGTAGAAACAAAAGTTAAAAAATTGGAACTAGGTTGAGGATGGACTACTTGTTATTTGGGGGTTCTAATTATATTATATTATAATGTGGCAAGATGATCATGGAAAAGAGCTAGCCATAGAACATGTAATTGATTATCAAATTCGACTTTCATTTTACGTGAATTTAATTATTTATTTATATAATTTTATTTGTGTGGGGATCAATTATTTCATTTATTTATATAACTTAAATAACATTGATTTTCATGTTGAAATTATATGTATTCAGTAGGCCATGTTGATCATGATTCCTCCGATGAGGAGGGGTTGTATTCATCCCCTGATCCGACAATATTAATAAAAAGAAAGATCATTAAAGAGAACAAGGAACTTGATAGCTTGTCAGACCATCCCGATAAAACTTTTGATGTCCTAGAAATGATCAATATCCTTTTGTCACAACTTAACACATATAAGGTAATAACCATAATTTAAAGTGTTTTTATTAATGTACTCACATGTTCAATTATGAGACTCTGTTTTTTAACTTTTACATTATCTCACGAAGAAAAAAAATGTGTTTTTTATAAAGAGATTTTTGGATCCTTTTGAGATCGGTGTTGGTAGTACTGGAACTGTAGAGATGTCACAGAGTCCTGACGTGGGTTGTCATACAACCGCTAGAGTAATTTTTACTTCTCAATATTCCACACCTAATTTACATAGGATCCATGACATGCACTGCCAGACATCCCCACATCGGTCAGGCTCTAGAGGTGGTGAAAAAGATGAGGTTGATGATGTGGTTGACATGGTTGCATTTCCTATAGATAGATGTTTGATCAACATAGGGACCCTTCCATGCACATTTTTGGTCGACGATAACGAACTTCCATTAAAACAAATAAGACTCCGAGGTAGTTTTTCATATTTTAATTCTTTCATGTTGTCCATCTCATACAAAAATCATCTAGATTATTATTTTTAAATTAATGATCATATATTTTTGTGTGTATGAAATGACCATTTTTATAGGCACCTAGAGAGCAAGGCCTTGTTGATTTTTGGGGCAACCTTACACATGAGGTGGAATTTCTAGAATTCCAACCTCAAAAAAAACTTATAGATTATCTCGAAGCCCTCTTTAGAGTAGACACGTTCAATAAAAAAATGGTCACCTCTACAGTAGGAGAATATTTAAAATATACACGGGATGTTTATAGATGAATATTGGTAGGAAAACCTAAGTATGAGAATCGTCCCTCTATTCCAGAGAGGGAGTGGAAGGCGATCATTGATGATGAAAAAGAAAATATATTGAAAAAATCAGAAGAAAAAATAATTAGTACCCCAAGGTAAATTAAAATATTTTGATTTCAATACCTTTAATTTTCTTTAGATCTAAATAAAAGTGTGGTATATAACATACTTGAAAATTTTGATGATAGGTTTTCTAACACTTCGAAGGAAACCAAAGAAAGGATTTCCAAACATGGCCAACACAAGCTAGGCCAGGGAGACTACTCAAGGTTATAGTCACAAATTGTAAGTACCCAAACATATTAAGAATATTATTTGTATCGCCTTAGAAATTTCAGTTTATTGTAGCCAAAAACATTAAAAAAACATGCTCTTATGCAATGCAGGGTGACGACTTCAGAACTAAAACCATGGAGGAAGACCTCCAACTTGGTTACAAGTACGAATATAGAGTCATGGTTGATCGTAGGAAAAGCATGGGGTAGACCCCAAGAACCAGTTTGTGGGATAAGGTAAATACAAATCAGTCTACATTAACCTTTCATTACTTATAAAATACCTAAATGTTTGATATCATCCATAAATTTAATGTCTTGCTTTGTTTTGATCAGGGGAGAAGAACTATCAATGAAACCATTAGCGTTGGACAACAAAGCGTTGATAGTGAAGCGCAACCAGAAGATCATGGTGCTCCCTAGTAGCCCCATCCCAGTGGGGTGCAACCCCAAGATGTTCATGTGACTAAGGTCCATGACGGTAAAATGGTTGTATATTAATCATATACTTAATAATTTCATACTTATAAATTTTTTACTTCTAATTTTTATTACTTACACATTTACAGTTTTGTCCTTATAAATTTTGTCGTTTCAATGGCAGAGAATGACATAGTTGAGCCTCCTCAACCTGAATATGACTAGGATAACATGGCATCCATTCCAACGATGTTGACTAGTGGACCATCAGGTAAATAATTACATTGCAGAGGTTTTTTTTAATATTAATGAACTACAATGATATTTAAAAATTGACCATATAAATTTATTATTTTTTGTTTTTGTAGGTGATTTCCCCTCACAACAACCTCCTCAACCTGAAGATGATAAGGAGAATAGGGAATCCACTCCAATGGTGCTAACTAGTAGACCAACAAGCAAATAATTACATTGCAGATGTTTTTTTTTAATATTAATGAACTACTTCAATGATATTTAAAAATTGGCCATATAATTGTTTTTATTTTTTTTCTTCTTATGTAGAAGAAATAATTAAGGTCCCGCTTTGGTTTTAATATGGATTTCCCTTTAGATCAATAGAATCTAGGCCACTAAAACCCTAGGGGAAGCCATGGCATAGATGTCGAATCCCGCTCAGCAACAACAACAACAGGCGACGACGGTTGTACCGAACGCTTCTCTGTATGTGGGAGATCTGGATCCCACCATCACCGAAGGGCAACTCAATGACATCTTCAGTCAGATTGCCCCCGTTCTTTCATTTCACATATGTAGAAATCAGATTAGCAGGAACTCCTTCGGTTATGCCTCCATCAACTACAACCACGCTCACGAGGGAATGGCGTTGGCATTTGATGAGTTCGGGAAGCCATTTATTAGAATAAGGGAGCAGGAGTAGAAAACCCGAATAAGAGGCTCAGATGCTCAGAAGGCCAACTTTTCGGCCACCAGGGCCGTTGTGTGAATCCTCTGCACCTCCCTCGGCCCCAAGGGAATGGACCATATGCTCCAGAGCCTCGACGACAATGTCACCATCAGGTTACAAGGTTGGTTGAGAAAGCTTCTAGTCACCCCAGATCCCACGAGATCGTTGAGCGACTGCGTGAGGGTTATGCAAATGGAACATAACCCTAACAGGGAGAAGGATGTGACGGTCCTTTGCAGAGCCGAGGTGGACCAGCAAGTACTAAACCCTAGCCACCGCCGTCGATGCCTTAACCTAGATATTGGAAGCCATTCAAATAGCAGAGACCTCAAGCATCTTCGGCTCTTGGGGGACTCTCCGCCTTCGCTCTGGTGCAGAAATCTAGTTAAGAGAAATGTAAGAGCGAGGTTTCATTCTGAACATAGAGGCAAGACTAGCTCCGAGATCACGACAAGCTTCCCCCTTTTTATAAAGACCATTTTCGGATCTTCTCTCTGCTTGCAGGTTCAAGACTCAGACTCAGTATTTGAGCTCAAAACCCAAATCCACCAAGCCATAGGGACTCCGCCTGGATTCCAATAACTAATCTTCGAAGGCTGGCAACTTGGAGATGGCTCTCTGCTACGGGATTATGGAAATCTAAAAAACGCAACCATTTCTCTCACTTCTCAGTTGCATGGAGGGGCACCTTCAGTGACTCATCCAAGCTCTTACAAGTAGGCCGTGAAATCAGGGACTTCCGCTCCTTCGAAGCTCAAGGTTGAAGCTTCAAAAGTAAAGGAGCCCTTTGGAGGTGCCTTCATTGTGGAGCAGTGCGCAGAACCTCCAACAACAGAAGTCGAAGACCCCCAAGTCTATGGCTATGCCTTTCTCTACCAGGCCAAAGCCCTCATTTGCCGCTTCAACGTACTTTGGCCCTCATCCCTTGCGCTAAAGGAATGGGTTAACAAGACCTGGTTGGAGGGTCATGAGCTATTCTTCTATTCCAAGGGGTTCTTCATCATCAACTTCTCCATAGAAGCCGAATGTCAATGCGTGCTAGAGAAAGGTCCTTGGTTCTGGGGAAAATCTGGTCTCTCCATGCAACGATGGTTCCTGGATTTCAATCCACTGACCATGACAGCCATGACTACACCGGTCTGGGTAAGACTACCCAATCTACCCCTGCATTTCTATTCTGCATCTTTTTTACCCACCCTGGGCAATGCATTGGGTAGATTTATCAAGATAGACACAGATAGAATAACGAAAGGATTCATCACTTTCGCCCGCATCTGCGTTGAAATTGACCTCAGTCAAGGGATTCCGGATAGGATTCTTATAGATTGGGGTGATGGAGATCCTTTCATACAGATGGTCGATTATGAGAACACTTCCTTCAGATGCCACTCCTATCAGAAAACAGGGCACCTCCAGGCAACTTGTCCTCTTTCTCCCACCCCTCCCTCAACTTCTAGAGCATGGAAAAGAGCCAGTGGTTGGCAAGGACCAAAATCTCACAAAAGACACCTGAACCCTTCCTCTGACAACAAGCAACATCACAAAGATGCTCCAACTCCTTCACCTTCCTCAATGCCTTCGCAGGCCCCAAATTTCGCTCAGCAGCCATCTGTCGACCCAAAACACTAGCCTGCAGCCTCGGCACAAAATCCTACAGATTCAGAAGTCATGACTCCAACTCCCACAATTAAATCCTTGCACCCACCTCACGAAAAGTGGGAAACAATTGACACAATCATGATCATAGCGTCTCTCCCAGGGACTCAGAAGCGACCTCATGAATCAGACAACTCAGACAGTGACAAAGAAGCACCACTGAATTCAGCAACTCAAGATTTTGACACTTCCTCAGACCATCTGGCTTTGGTGGTAAAGGCTACTGATCCTACCAGCTCCTCTGGTTGGATTGATGTTCGCAAAAAAAAAGGTAGAAAGGATCCTCATTGGCCAACACAATGATCCGTTCCTTCTCCTTATATTGTAATGTTTTATCTTGCTTTGCCCTTGCGCTCTAGGGGGTCTCTTTTAGCATAGGCTAGTTTCAAATGATCCCCTGTTCTCTTTCTGAGGGGTCTTTTCCCATCCACAAATCAATGTATTACTTTGTACTTTTTTCATGTATTGAATAGAAGGATTCTCCCCTTTCTTACTTAAAATAAATAAATAAAAATAAATTAAAAAAATTAAAAAAATTGGCCATATAAATTTAATATTTTTTGTTTTTGTAGGTGATGGCCCCTCACAATAGCCTCCACGCCATTGGTATGAGACCAAGCATGCTTGGAATGAAAGGATAGAAGCAACATCAACTGTTTAAGAGCACCCAATAAACAAAGATATGGACATGGATGAACTACTTAAGAACTGGAAAACACAAAAGAAGACTAAAAGAAATTGATGATGTATAATAATTTTATAAGATAGATAGATGTACATTATATAGCTAGTATGTTTGTAACATATTTTGAATGATAACTCTCATTTATAAAAAAAAAAAATTATGACATATGCCTTTGAATGATAAACCTCATATATAACTTTACAATCACTTTTTTATCAATTTTGAATATTTTTAATGCATATTTTTTAGTAGAATATAGATTAGGTATTGGGGAATTGAGAGTGATGTGAGGGAGGGGGAGAGGGGCCATAGGAGATTCCAAATTCATGTGGTTGGCCCTTTTCAGTAGAGAAAAAATTATTGGAGCCGTTTGTTCTTGGATCAAACCTCTCTCCATCCAACGAAGCAACGACATAGTCAATGTTGACTTCGTTGTTGCTCCTTCAGATTGAGGGAGGTTTCTTCCAAGATCATACAACTCCAATGAATTATTCTCAAAACGAAGAGGATATTATTCAGGTCATCGCATCTAAGATGTGTGTGTGTGTGTGTGTGTGTGTGTGTGTGTGTGTGTGTGTGTGTGACTATTTAATATCCTCTCATATGGCTTTTACAAAAAATAATATCAATGGTGTTTACTATTTGCAATCTTGTCGGTTTTAATTTCTATTAGGATTTATTGACATGTCTTAAAAGAATTTTTTGGTTTTTACTAAAATCTATATATATATATATATATATATATATTATTTACTACAATATGCAGTTTGTGCATTTTCATATGCTCTAGATGTTGTATCGATGAAATGCTACATATTAGAATATCAAAGATCGTGTATGTCTTGTCTTTTTTCTTCTTTTTATGACTTATTAAGGCTCCTTTTATTTATTTATTTTTACATTACCATCATTTTTGGGCCACTATGGGGCCATTCATTCTATCTAAATAACCACACCCAAGTATGTAGCATATATGATTCTCTTTAGTTCATCATCTCATATGATTCACACAACTAATCTAATACTTCAACTTGGTTTTTTGTGGTTGTGTATAAGTAATCCCCTGGATATCATAGTTTAAGCATAACCATAATTATGCAATAGAGTATTTGAAATGAATGAGATATACATACCAATTCTAAGTAGAAATTACAAATCATAGGCACCAATGAACCTAAATACTCATCCCGAGTTCCAAGAAGACGAAAATCAAACATCCCACTAGCCTTAAAGTGGATAGGGGGTTGGGTGTATTACACCATTGACCTCTATACACTCCTATGATATTTATTACTCTCCTCTAATATTTATTGTAATATTTATTATTTTTTTGTAGAGTACTACTTTAGCACCAAAGTAAATTATTCCACCCTTACCTCTAAAGAAAGAGAAACTTGAAATCCTTTAGCTATAGACATTTCTACCAATCTATTAGTCAGTGCCATTCCACCAACACTTGGAAGTTGCACTGCCCTCAAATCATTGAATCTATCTAACAATTCCTTAGAAGGTTCCATTCCATATTCACTTGGGTATCTACAAAATCTCATGGAATTGGATGTGACCCCAATTGTTTTCATTAACATTGGCACAAACACAAAAATATTTTTGGAAAGACTTGAATCCCAATGGGAGCAATATTAATTAACCGTCAAATAATTGCTAACACAAGATGAGATCCAATATAGTGCTTATTAAATTTGATAAATTTATTGTGAACAACGATTACTAGCTAGCAAAAGTTCAAAGACTTGGCCAAATAAACAAGCAATCAAAACTCTAAATTGAAAACCAACCTATCCTCTAAATGAAATATCTCTTACTATCATTTTTCCGAAATATATTATTGTAACATATACAAAGGGTGACAAAATGAGAGTAATTATACTAGAGAACATGGGGCAAATCTAAAACGGGGACAAGAAGTGGTATGGAAGAGGTGTAATACTCAAGACACACCCCAATGGAAAGAGATATAAAACTCAAGTTCTAAAAGAAACAACCAAGTTATGGGATAAAAGAAACAATATGAGCACACCTAGAATTTTCAACATCTCAACAATTCTATGGTAGTCATATGGTGGTCATAATTGTAGTAACATTTATTTATTTATTTTTATATAATAAGTGATTGAGGATCTCCAAAGGAGTTAAATCTACTTTGTATTTGCAGGAAAATTAAAGCATGTGTGTGCACACACATTCAATTGGGTCTAGCTTCATGGTTTGGGAGGAGAAATTTTATCCTCCCCACCTAGGCTTAAATCCAGACACATGCATACACACACATTCAATTAGGTCTAGCTCAGTGATTTGGGAGGAGAAATTTTATTCTCCCCACCCGGGCTCAAATCTCGCTTGTGACACATTCCATTCTTTGTGAGCCAATTATTGTTGAAGATGTAAACCATGAGAAATATCTATTCTCTCTTATGGGTAGTAAGATGATATATATATATATATATATATATATATATATATTCATTTTCCTAATAAGTTCAAAAAAATTATCTTTAAATTTTAGCAGAGGCGTGAAATGATTTGAAACACATTTGGAGGGATGTTAAATATGAAAGAATAGTTTAAATTGGCCAGAAGGAATTCTAAAATAGAGACGATGGAAATAAATCAAATATCAATGGTTACAATTGTGATCGAGACAGATCAACAGTTGGTGTGCATTGCGGCACTGGAAAGTGCACGGAGGTTAATTCCATAAAGTGGTTCTGAAATGGAAACCAAGGGTTTTGAAGGTAAAGAAATGTCAGCATGGGGACGATTGCAGAGCAAAAAGTGGTTTACATTGAAACCGATGACCCGTTGCTCCAAAAAGTTGAATATTATAAAGTTGATGTGAGGTTTATTTTTGTTTATCTTTGTCAAAGAGGGAACTAATATTGGAGTTGTTTCAACTGTCACCTTTGGCTGAATTTAGAATTCTTAGTGCCAATATAATCGCCATTACCGAGCATTTTTTCTTGCTTCCATGGATCCCATCGTGATCGAAGTATTTGAACAAAGACCATAAATAATGAAGAAGCCCTAATCAATATAGATAATAATGTTTCTAACCCTGAATTCATTGTTGCCCCTATTTCTCAATTAAGAAGAAACTTAGTTGATGTTAGAGGGAAAGGTTTTCCATTTTTGGAGTTTTTCCAAACTTCTCTCATTTCGTATGCAACTGAATTGTGTTTTCATTTTCTCGAATTTATAGGATGGTGTGCAGAGAAATACTTAGATTCAGAAAGATTTGTAATTGATAAAAATGGGTTTAAAGTCTTGTGTAAAATTGATGTTGCGTTAGTCAGGGAATCATTAAAAATTCCTATGTCTTTCTCTGAGAATTATGAACCTTTTGATGAGGAAGAAATGATTAGATTCTATAGGGAGTGTCAACCAGAGATTAAAAATCTATTTTTAAGAATTATTATCAAGCTTGATCAATTCCCACAAAGTTTGTCTTTTCCCTTAAGCATCTATATCATGGTCAGTGAGGTTCAATGTGCCTAGGCTTTGTTAAGTCAGGTTTTAGGTATTAATAATGATAGATTTGTAGTTGAGTTCATGTTAGGTTTTCTTCTCAAATTATTCCAATCAAATCTGATTCAAGTTGTTTGCATTAATTTTGATGAGTTCCTAGCTGATACCATCCACAAACAACTAGTGAACTTCCACTGTCTTAGACACTTCAGATATTGTACATATCTGATGAACATTTTTCTCACCAGCAATAATGTAGATATCCCTGAAGTAGAATAAATATCTACTGAAATAAATAGGATGACTTCAGTAATTTTTATCAATAAAGTCATGTCAAAGGCCTACCATATGATTTTCAATGTTAAACTTCCTAGAGTCATTGAAGAAATGAGAATTCACCTATAGAATCTAGAAGACAAAGTAGGAGACTAGACCCTTTTCATAAATTCTACAGTAATATGGGTATATGGATTTGAGTTTCATTATTTGTTTTGTTGGCATGTTTTCGGACAAAGGCAGAGTATGCGTATTTGTTTGTCATTGATGGCAAAGATCAAAACAACCAACAAAATGATGATGGCATGGAAATAGAAAGATCAACTGTGAAGATCAAAAATGAATGTTGGATCTCATTTAGAATCCACGATGGTCATCATATATGAATTCAGAGAGGAGTAGCGCACAGTAGATGAGAATAGATCTCGGGCATTAGATATGAGTGAGGGGTCCGACCGTCGTTGGATCTAGGAGACCCTGTATGTTCTTTAAAGTGCAAGGTGAATCAAGCTTACAAAATCCTGAAAGCAGGAGGACCATCCATCTTAGGGCATGACACGTGGCCACAGATCAACATTTCGCTGACTAAAAGGTCAAAGGAAGGAAGTGCTCTAACCTTCCAACTCGCGATATGTGAAATCACGATATGATCTGAGTCGTTGGATCAAGGACGAATCTGGGCCATCAGATCCAGGAGGTAGATCATGACAGACCACGTCAGCAAGGAAAGGTGGAATCCTACGTCAACAAGGACATGTGGCACAATCATACAAGGACAAGTGTCAAGTCGATTTGGCAATTCAAGCCACTGAAAATTACAATTCTGAGTGACACGTGACAGCCACTCGGGTCACAACACGTCATTGGGTGATGTCATTCTAGGAGTTTAGTTTCGGGATTTTTAGCATCAAACCTTCCCCAAAGTCTCGAAAGATGAATTTCTGGGGAGGTGGATAGTCACCCGATCACCATGGAATGTGGACCATTGATCTAAAGAGTGAAGCACTCAAATGATTAACGAGTGGTCATAGGTTGTGGTCACATCGTTGAGAGTTGGAGGAAGGCGCTAATAGCTAAGCTCCATTTCGGAGATCACGATATGGAGAGTCGTGAAGTCTCACCACAATATTGTTGAAATCGTGAAACATGAAACAACAATTCAATCTGAGTCGTTGATCAAGAGAAAGTGTGAACCGTTGATCTGGCTCCATTTTCGTAGTTTCGACGATCGTGAATTGGAGAGTCGATATGCCTCATCATAGGATTACTAAAATGAGAAATGAGAAAATGCCTTTTTGTGTAGGTTGTGGTCACCGTCGGTGGTCATATGAGAGGGTGGAGATAACAAAGCTAATCTCTTTTTCGGCGATCGCAACTTGTAGTGTCGAGACCCTTCAACACAGGATTGTCGAAATGCAAAATGTGAAAAGCATTTTGATTAGGCCCATGGTCACAACCACTAGGCATATGGAGTAGGCACGAGATCCATCATTGGTAATCCAACGACGCAGGTTAATAAGGAATATGATCGAAGGGTCATTGTTTATTTTCATGATTAATAAGCTAAGTTATGATTCATTTAGAAAATCGAATCATGGTTCTTGATCGGTTGGCGATTCAGTTGTTGAGACATTTTTGTCTTTTCCCAAGGAGATTCGAGGTGTAACTGATGAGGCTGGTGTGTATAAAAGGAGAGATGCATCGACTATGTAAGGTTGGTTTTTCAAATTGAAACAATGAGATGAAATGTAAGAAGGGTCAAATGACATAATGCATATCATGAGATAAAACTCAGAGATGAGTAACATCCGTCGAACAGACAGAAGCAAGAGAAGAATAATAGAATAGCATGAAGAAAGAGAAGAATAGCAGAATAGCATGAAGCAGAGCAGAACTGCAGAACAGTTTTTGAACCATAGAAGAATTGCAAAATAGTGAAGAAGGGGTAAGAATTGAAATACTGGTATTGTTTGTTTGTCAATCATTTATTCATAATCAAGGAGGAAGGGTGGTGCTAGGGAGGAATTTGGTCCTCTGATATTTAAGTTAGTGCTTGAATATTGGAAGTTGTATCTTCCATCTAGTTGTTGCTAGAAAACGAGGTGGTAAGGTGGTGCTCAGGAAAACACAGAGTTTTCAGTATACAAGTAGGTACTTGTATAAATTCAGTTGATGCTGGAATATTTAGGGAGTTGGTGCTTCCTTCTAGTGGGTGCTAGAGAAACCTGAGAGTTGGTGCTCTCAATAAGTTGGAGCTTGTAAAATAGAGGTAGTAGCCTCACTTTGAGTTGGTGCTCAAACATAAATGATATACATAACTTAAAAGATTGCCTATCATTTCGAAGAAGAAGAGGGTTTCTCCCTTTATGGGTTTCCTCATGAAAATCTGTCTCTGTGTATATCTTATGTGTGATTGATTCTCATTTTTTATGTTGTCCATATGATGTATAATATTGATGGTCACTTTATGAAAGATTAAAAATGGTTTAATAGACTTAAATTTGTTTAAGAACAGTAACAATT